>MPDP01000075.1:0-125966 GCA_030869315.1 Colletotrichum cuscutae
GGGGAGGGGGGAAGGGGGTTACCTCCGTTTTAATAGTTAAACAATGGCCCGATAGAATTTAATCTTATCGTTAATTATTTATAATAACGGCATTCTAGAGAGTAACTTTCTAGCTATATAATCCGGGCATAGGTAAGTTAACTAAGTTTCGTCTTTACTTAAATATTAAGGAGTTTTACTAAAAACTAAATTAGCGACGTTAGTAAAGGATTAGGAATCAAATAGCTAGCCTTAGGTAAATTAACGTTAGATCGATAGGAGACTAAATAACTAAGGCATAATTACCCTGTTTAGCTAGAATCGATAAGGAATACGACGCACCCCTAAGGCCTATTAGATTAGGCCGCGAGAGGTATTATAGCCGGCATTTTTTTATATTACATAGTAAAATCGCTAAGGAGGACTATAATTAAAAAGTAGCTAGGCGTTTCGACCGAGATAGCGACATTCTCCGCATTTTAAAGTACTAGAACTAAGTAGTACCTAACTAGCTAAAAAGTCAGGGAGCCTCCCGCATATACTTTGCTTATATAACATAGGTACGTAACTTCGTATTTACTAACCTAATATAAGCCCATAATAATGCTATTAGCTAATATCTTAGCTACGGTACCGGTAGAGAGCCTGCCCGTAATTACTATAGCGTTCGTATAATAACGCCGAATATAATAGGACAAAGGCTATTAACTAATTTTATATTAACTAACATACTAATATAAGTGCAGCCCCCTAGTAGAATAAGGTAGTTGCGTTTGTATATATATATTTATAGCCGGTAAGAGGGTTACGTTTATAACGGTTTACTAATATTAGACGCTTCGTAAGCTATCTTTTTATTACTATTCCTAGCTTTTATAAATATATAAGCTAATAAAAACCTAGAACGGTTCTTTAGAATCGTCGAGTAAAAAATCTTATACTTTCCTAGCTATATTAACGGCTATTTCCCACTATCTAGCGTCTATATATCTCGATATATAATATATTATAGAGTTTAGCTCTTTTGTAAATCTTTTGCTCCCTTAGCTATTTAATATAGTTAATTTCCCTAATATCCCCCGCTTCCTCTTCTTATTTTAATAGTTCGAACTAAGTAAACCGAGAGGTAAGCGGCGGCTAAATTCTGCCCGCTCAAAGTCCACTACTATAATACTTTTACTTACTATACTCTTATTACGTAACACATTATATAATTTGGCGTTACTATAAAGAACACCTAATTAATATAAATTCTAATACGCTTAGGTAACTACGTTAATATCTACGTTAGTTACTCAATTAGTAGAGTTAAATAGAGGTTTTTCGGCCTAACTAAGAAACAAAATATACTCATATACGCCACTATCGTAGTATAACGGCAGGGTTAAATTAGTCCGCCCTAAGTAAACGGGAACATATTTTTCCTAAATTAAGTAGAGTTTATTATATATCTTCTTTTTATAGCGAAGGAGGACTAGGTTGAGTATCTTAACGCCTTTAGTAATAAGAGTATAGTTATAGGAGGACATCCTAACCTTAAAAAGTATACTAATAGAGCTAGATAAGTAAAGTAGTACGATATAAATATCGCTCCTACGGTCTTTAGCTAATTAAATATAAATAAGTTAGAGGAAATCTAGTTAGTTTAGGTACTAATATCTATAATTTTAAAAATTCGGGTAGCGTTTATCTAGGGGCTAGCCGTTTACTAATCCGAGTAGATATTATAGCATATAGAACTAACGATCTTTTATATTTATCTACTTCCCTTAGCTATAATATTAGTACTCCTATACCTATCTACCGGTCGAGCCCGTACTCGACTTCGCAAGAGCCTTTTTATTACTAAGGATTAGTCGTATCGGCGTTAGTAAGGGAGGAGTTCCTTCTTTATTATTACTACTACTATCCCGCTACTTTATATTACTATTAAATTACTTATACTAAGACCGTATTTAAATTAGTAAGCGCTTAAACCCTCGCTAATATTAAGGCTTATATAAAAAGATACGCGCCTCCTTACCCTTATATACTATTTTAAGTATATTTTTTAGTACGTCGTCGTACTCTATAGCTTAGGTATCGAGACCCGCGGTAGTATTGTACTAGGATTATAGGGGTAGGTTAGTACGCAGAGCCTAAAAAATAAAAATAAAGACCTATATAATAGCTATATTATAGAGCCTATTCTTATCGTCGTTATTATTAAGAATATTTAAGTTAGGTACGCATACGGAATAGTATATAATAGTAGGATTATCTAGAATATATAAGAAGACGAATACCTCTCCTATATATATATATTTATACTAAATACTTTTACTAATTATATACGAGAAGAGCTAGGTTATAATAGTAGTAACGAGCGATCTTAACGTAAACCTAAACCCCTTACTATTCTTATTTATTACGTTACGTCCGGGTCTAATTTCTAACTCTAGACTAGTAACGACCTCGTTACGTCGTAACTTATATAGTATTTTATATTTAATCGCTAAGGCCGGACTATTTTAGCCATTAGAGGTACGGTATATATAGAACTAATCTACCTAATTACCCTTACCCCTAGCTCTTCGTTAGGGCTTGTAGCTCGGTAGCCTTAAGGGAATTACCATAGCGTTAATATTATCCCGCTTAATAAATAATTACTCTATAAGCTCGGATAGGGCTTCGTCTATCTAACCGAGGTTCGTATAACTCTTAAAAGCTACGGTCCTTTATAAGCCGATATTACTTCGGAGTTACGTATTACTATATACCTTATTAACTAGCTTTTAAACCGCGTTCTTAACCGTATTACGCTAGAAGTTCCGGAGGCTAGTCTCGTTACTAATCGGGCTAATTAGAAATATAACGTAGTCTAATTAATATAGGAATAGAAACATAGGCCTCGAAGCGAACGTACTAGAATTTAAGAGTTAATCTTATATCTCTTATTACCTTGTTACGAAGTTATTTTATAGAACGATTTGTCGAGGGAAAATCCGGCCTATTAGATTAGTTATATTACCTTGCGTAGTTAAGGTACGATCGGTTACTACTTTAATAGCAAGGCTAAGTAAGTAATAAGATACGAAATAATATAAAAAGGTCTATAATTATGCTACTTTTGCGAGTTCTTTAGCCTACTCGCGTTAGCGCTATTTTTTATTACGAAGTTTTTACGCTTTTAAAAGCTATTATCGTAGTTTTACGAGTTTATTTTTTATTATAACCCGATATATATATAGTATAAACTAAGCGATTAGTAAATTCGACCTTTAAGTCTTAATAATCTAGATTATTTAGATATATTTCGTTAGGTTTGGTCTATGTTACTCCGATAACTATCGTACCCCAAATTTAGAGTTATATAAAAGAGCTATAGTAAGCAAACTAAATCTATCCTTTACGTTAGCTCTTAATAAGCTCACTAGTACGTACTCGTAAAAATAACTAAGTAAACTAGTAGCACGGATTAATAAATACGTCTCGTATTAGTTTATACGTTTCTTTATACTATTATAAAGAGCGGATGTACCGTCTTTAGCTATTATTTAAACTTATAAATAGTCTAGCGAAAACTCATATAACCTATATAATAGTAGTATAATATAAATAGACGAACTTAGATTATTCGAGAAGTATTATCTCCGAAACGGCACTAAATAACCCTATCGCGTCCCCTATTATAAATCCTAGGATAATATATTTACTAATAAGGAGGTATCGGCCTTCCGAAAATAGCTAAATAATATATAAAAGCTCTATTTTATTAAAAATATAGATAAAGTCTCCCTCCTTAGCTACCGGCATTAGCTAGCCTAGCCTTCCGCTCTCCGTACTACTAAACTACTAGTATAGCTTTTTTAGTATTATACTCTCGAGGAGATAGCTCGGTTTAAGGCCCATGCTTATTATTATAGCGGATAACTACTTACTATAGTTACTTTCGTAGGCCATAGCTTTATAAAGCTATATTTAAGTAACAAACTCTATCCTAACTACTACTAAACCCTAAGGAACTTCTTTATTAATAAAAGAAATACCTAGTAATGCGTTCTATAAAGCTCCCTCGACGTTAGTCGTACCCGAGGCCTTTATAATAAACAAACATTCTTTAAACTATTCCTATCTCCACCTTTATATTACCTAAATATTCTTCTAAAAAGGTTATAAATCCCTATTAAATAATTTTTTAATAATACGAGCGTTACCGAGACTTCTATTATCTAATCCGAGAAAGCGAACCCTATTAATAATATAGCCCCGTATCCCTAGGATATTACTACTATTATATAATACCGTTTATAATACCGTATCCCTAGATACGTTATAATCTTTATACTACTATATAGAGAACTAAGTAGCTAAGGTACCCCTATCCCTATTACTTACCACGCTTTAAATATTTAGTACCTAAGAACGTATCCAATACTTTAATAAAGTAAAGTAAACGAGAGACTAAAGTAACTTAAGACTTATGCTATTAGTAACATAAATAAACGCGAACTATTAACAAACCTTCTCTATTAGGCTTTTATAGTTAATTAAATCGAAGTGGTTAGTATTAGATACGATACTTATTATTATAAAAATATAATTATGGGGATTAGCGTATTTAAATTCTAATATCCTTATAATAAGAAACGGTAGAAATTACTTCTCCGTACTCTCTATACGTATAAAAAATAAAGCTTATAATAGAGATAATCCTAATACCTTTCTACTAGCCTTAAGAGGATTAGGGTAGGTTTATATAAACTCCTCCGTTATTTTTAAGCACTACTCGACGAAACTAATTTAGCGAACTAGTATAATTTATAAGAAATATAATCTATTAACTATTAACTTTAGCCTTTACGATTTTACTAGCTCTTAATTAACCTACTTTTATATAAACTATTAATAGTTAAGCAGAGCCTAAATATATTAAAACGTAGTAGTTTAGTACTTACCGAACGCCGCTTATAACGGCCCCTTAGCCCGACTTTTAATAATTAAGTCTAGGCTAGAATCCGACATGCCCTAAGCTATAGCGAACCTACGTAACTAGCTAAAAGCTATCTTAACATCGCTCGATTCCTCGCTAAACTAAATAACTATAGTAAACGTAGCAGCGTATATATCGCTTATTATCCTAACTTACTAGCTACGCTCTGAGATATTATACTAGTTATGTCCTCGGTACCCTTTTAAAATAGTTTAGACCTTAGGATTACGAGTTAATATCTTATCGCATTAAAAACATAGGATAGAGATATAAGAGGTAGTTATATATATCTATTTATACGTTAATACTAAATACTTTATATAATCTAGACTAGGCCTAGCCTTATATCCCTTTAACTATCCGTTTATGCTTTACCTTTTTTAATCGTCTTTACTCGACCTAGCCTAATATCCTTAGCAAAACGCTATAAAAAGTCTATATATACCGTTTAAACGTATTTAGTATTACGAAATTCGGGTTATCCTAGTATTAAAGATAGTTATACTAAATAAGATTACTACGTTATATAGTACGCTCTCGTTCTATTAAATACTAGTCGTTAAAGTAGTTATTTCCAACTATTAGCTAGTAGTACTTAAACGTCCGTTTTACTAATAAAAGCCTATAATCCCTAATATAATTAGGGTACTAATTCGGATTAAAGAGTAATAAGAAGGGCTTAGGTTAAGGAGTCTCTTCGATAGTTAGCTTAGGTTAAGGATAGGTACGAATACGGTCTTATCTAACTATCTCTCTCTTATTATAAAGTATAACTATTAAATCGATAGCCTTAATCTAAAGCTCTATAAGTTTATTATAAAAGTAGTTAGCTAGTTAGTAATAGAGGATATAAGCTAGTTTAGTACGTTTAGGAATCTAGAGGTTAATATTTAGTTTAGTATACTCCTCGTCTTTTTTGCCGTTTACTTACCTCTCGATATTCTATATTAAGTAGTTATAAAAATAATATTCGTAATACTCTTTTATAACACTCTTATCGCGTTAATCCCGCTTCGTACGTATCTCCTTAATTAGCCTACGGATTTTAGCTTCGTTCTCTTTACTTTATACTCGGTATTAACTACCTTTTAACTTCTATTACCGTTACTCTAGCTCTATAACTTCTAGATCAGGAGGTAAGTTCTCCTAGACCTCGTTAAGGACTATATCTCTTATTACCTAGGGATCGTACGTAAGGCTAATATATATAAACACTTTATATATCTAATCCTCGGTTTCCTTTTCTAAGAAGGTATTCTAGAAGTCGAACTGGACGTTTTTATTAAGATATATACTTTAAAACGTAGTAAACTTAGGATCGTAGCGTATTATCTAGTTATATATAGTATTAAATACATTCCCTAGAGTTAAAGCTTTTAGTATCTAAAGTCCTTATAAATATTATTTACCTTAACTTACTATTTATTATATTTACTACCCCTTTTCGGGCGAACCATAGCGTCTAGGCCTTCTTAAAACCTATATTAAGGCTCTACTAGCCTATATCGTCTCGTAATTTAAAATAGCTTATAGCCTCGTTAATAGCTAACGTACTACCGCTAAACTCTTAAAAAATCAGAACCTTAAGTATTAACTATTTTTACTATAAAGCCGTAGACTAAACTAAACCCCTAACCTCTACTCTTAGTACCTAAGTTATATTTATTAAGCTTACTACGTTAAAAGCCTAGTTATAGAGCGCTAGAGCGATAATAATACTAATAGTATAGAAAATAAGCCTTTTTATAAGTATAAAAAAAAAGATAGTCCTCTTTATAATTAATATAAAAAGTACTAAAAGCGATTAGAGCCGCGGCGCTACGTATATTTACGGTCTTAGCTTATTATTAGCTCCTTTATAATAAATAAACTTAATAACTATTACTAGTACGGCTCGTCCTATTACTAAATAGTAAATAATTATTATAAGTATATCCTTATAGCACAAGGCTTTTAGACGTCCCCGCCTAGCTATTTCCTATATTAGTAATCTATTAAGGAGAAGGGAGTCTTTGTTTTATAATAGTTAGTTATTATAATCTACGTTCTCTACGTCTTTATTATACTTAAAATTAAGAGACTTAACGCCTTAGAGCTTAAAAATCTTATCCGTACTTCTATCTTTAGGTTTTTTCTTTTTAGTATACACGACCTCGGCAGGCCGCGCACTAGTATAGTAGAGGAGCTAGTAATAACTAGCTAGCTAAGTACGCTACCGTTCTAACGAGAAAATACTAGTATTATACGCAATATTAAATATTAAAATAGCTAGTAAGTTATCGGCTCCGAGGACTAGCTTCCCGTTAATATTCGGTACCCAGTATCCGAAGCGGGGGATCAGGATCGTATAATAGAACTAGCCCGGCCCATATTAGTATTATTATAGAACTATTAACTACTATAATTAGTAAATACCTTATATAGCTCTTTTATATTATTCCTATCTATATAGCAACCGGCGACAGTAGTATATAGCTACTAAAACTACCGGATATATACTTACGTCGTACCCTAAGATTTGATTTTCCCTATCGACTACTTACTAATCCGGAGAAAGAAGCTCATTATTATCTCGCGACTTACGTTTTCTAAGGCCGCTCGCTATTTACCGAGGTTCTGCTCTTAATAATAACTAATATTATAGAGGTTAGCTAATAAGGAAATAAGTATAAGATCTACGTAGCGAACCGTTTCTATTTCTTATATATAACCGCGATATTAATCTCGGTTTTATTTATATATCTTAGCTTAATAAAGTTAACGTTCTTAAGCTACTTACGTAAATCGGCATACTCCTTAACTAAGAACGGCTTTAGCTAGTTCGCGATCCGACGTTATATTTCTTAGTTAGTAAACCGCTTTAAAAAGTTAACGGTTATTTTTATTTATTAAAGTTAATAATTAGCGAGTATTAGCTAGGATATAACTACGAAATAGTCGCTCGTTATAATAATAAAAGAGGGGTCATAAGCGTATACTATACTAAGTCGAGAGAAAATAATAAAAAACGATAAGTACGACGCCGCTCTTTATAATAAGTAGCGCTATTATATTAAGCAGAACTTAAATAGCCTAAGTAACTAAAAATTACTTTAATAAATACTAAAAAGCGAGGGAGTTAAGAAGAATAAGTAAGTAATAGTATAACTAATAGGCAGGGTAAAAAGGAAGGAGATAGAAGGCGCTTAGATAAAAAGTAAGGGCGTACTACTATAATTAGGTTATGGGTATTAGAGGGAGCGGGACGAAGTATTTAATACTTAGTAATATCCGCCCCTCGCCCCGCTCCCTCTTACTACTAGTACTGCCTAGAATAGCGGTACTTCCCACCGGATTCGGCGGCCCTAGTAGCGACTTCTCGCTTTTAGGAGTAATAATTTAAATCGAGGATTTAAAATTAAATCTAATATATAAGGCTTATATTTTGATAAGTTTCTAAAAGTTAATTTCTTATCAAAATAGTCCGATAATTTAACTACTCCTTTAGTTAAACTATTAACTAATATATCATAATAAGAAGCCTTTTAAAATTAGTTATATAATTAATAAATATTTAATAGAAATATAATAATATTTAATAAAAATACTTACTAATTCTAGTAATCGTGATCTCGAATCTCGAAACTTTAATATTAAATGGTCTAGTTTTTTATATATAGTATATATATATAATAAACCTTTATTTAAATTAATATAAAGTTGAGATTGAAGTCGGGTAGATAGTTCTATAAAGATTTCAAATATAGATTGAAGATCTTCTATAGCTTTAAATTCACTACTACTAATAGAAATCTTTTTAAAATTTTTATTATTAGTAGTAATAAATATATATTCCAGAGGTTTTCGTAATTCTAAGAATGTATTTAACATTCTATAAGTAGAATTCCATCTAGTTGAATTATCTCTAATAAATTAGTATTATATAATTAATAACTTACAACACTAACTTACCTATAGGAATAATTCTTTTATTATAATTAGAAGGTAAATGCTCTGATCTTTCAGCTCTATTAATACCTTCTACTAAAAGTCTTTTTTTTCTTCAGTATATTTAACCATAATACAGATTTTACGTATACGGTTAAGTAGACCTATAATAATTTATTAATATATATTAATTTTGAATATTATAAATATTACTTACTACTTAATAAATTAGAAGTTTGAAAAAGACTTTCGTCCTCTATATCTAAAGTATTATTAATTATACTAATATTATTAGTATAATTAAATAAGTCTTCTTGTATAATAGTATTAGATATAAAATCTGATAATATATCTTGTACTACTATATTGATGATATGAGCTATACATCTAATATCGTTTTCAAAATTATTATTTAAAGATTCTTTATAAGAACCTTTAAAAAACTTTAAAAACTTAGTATTATTTGATGCATTATCTCTAGTAATACTATAAAATATTAGTATAAATCTAATTAATATATATATAAATAAACTTACCTAAAGATATTATTTAATGAAAGACTATTATACTCTTTTAGTGAGTCTAATATCTCTGTATATAAATAAAAACCCGTATGAGATTCATGTAGGTCTTTAAATACTATAATAATGTTAGTTAATATATATATATATATATATATATATATATATATATAAATATATATTTAGATTTAATAAATAAATACATACCTATAAGCTTATATTTAAGCTCAAAGTTACTATTAATATAGCTTAATATAATACCTAAATAGGCATCTTGTGATTTAGAAGTCCAAATATCTAAAATAAGGGAAAATTTCCCTAAGCTTTTAATATTGGCTTCTAATTCGAAATCTATAATAGAAAGAAATTTACTAAAAGTAAATTCAAGTAAATTCTTTACTTTATGTCGATTTAAAATAGGGTTTGCCCTTTAAAAGTGTTAATATATATAAAATTCATAAACTTTTATTAGATAGAATTAAACTTACTTATTATAATAGTTTAATAACTCTTTAAAATAATTAGAATCTAATATTGAAAATGATGAATTATTTTTAATTATTAAATTTAATATTTTTAAAGTAGCTTCTTCTTCGGTAAATTCAGTTATAGTACTAGTTCTAGGTCTTTTTCTAGTTTCTAAACTAGAAAAAAAGTCCTCTTTAGGTACTATATCATTTACTAAAAAAGTAATTAATAACTAAATTAGTATTATAATAAATAAATATATAAACTTACTTTTTTTAAGAGATTTTTCAGATTTTTCATTATAAGCAATAAAAGGGTGGTTTTTTCGATAATGCTTAGTAAAATTAGAAGTTTGAAAACCTTCTACTTTTACTATCCAGCTTTGGGAACAACTATATATTTATTAGTATTTTATATATAATATATTAAAACTGATATAAATATTAATTTACTTACCTCGAGCACTTTATTTTCATTTCTCTTTCTTTATTATAATTAATAGGTAAAAGACTTCGAATAAAAAGCTTATTTTCAAAAATATAAGCTTTACTAATATCTAGTTTAAACTCTTCTTTATTATATAAAGAATCTTTAAACTTATTAGTAGTAATACTACTATTAATAGATATATTAGTAGTAGTAGGAGTAGGAGGAGGAGGAGTAGAATTCTGGCTAAAATCTTGAGAAGAATCCATTTTATAAAAATAATTTTATAAACGTATAAGTATATAAAGTATAATAATATAGAGATAATAGTAGTATATAAGTTAATATAATAATATATCTTTGTTTATAAAGTAGAAGCGGAATGTAAATTAAAAGGAAAATCGAAGATCTTTTATACTTTTTTAAAAATTCTATCCGTTTCTATATCTTTCCATATGATTAGTAATATATTATAGATCAAAATTTAGTTTTTTTCATTTTTAAACCTTATTTTTAATACTCTATATATATTAGTAAGTATTAATAATAGATATTACTAATCTAAACTTTCTAGAACTTACTTAAATATTCTAAAGGTTTCTTTTTATTTCTTTAATATTCTACGTATTTCTATAACTTTCTATTTAATTAATAATAGAAAATATATTAGTAATATACTTTTAAGTATATATAGACCTATTATACTAGTATAGTTTATATTAATAAGTATTAAAAATGAATATTACTAATTAGAATCTTCTAGAAACTTCTAGAATTCTTTAGAATTTTCTTAAATATTATAAAAAAGCTTTTTAAATTTCCTTATTATAAAAATAACTTTATTTCCTTTATTCTTTATATTACGTAAGTATAATATATATTTTACTTGCTTATAAAGCTTATAGGTTATTATAAATACTACTTATATAGGCTTATATAAGCTTTAGAAAGTATTAGAACTAATAGAATATATCAGAATTCCTTAGAATATCTTTACGTATTATAATTATAAACCAGCCTAATATATGAAAAACTAACGCCCATATAGAGACTTGAACCCTCAGCCCACATAATTAAAGAATTATATAGTTTATAGTCTAAACCACTAGACTACTATTCTATATATTCACTTAATAGAAATTATTAACTTTTTCTCTTACATATATTACCCAACTCGACTTAAAGTAATAATTTTGGCATTTAAAAATATCAATAATTTAATTAATATTTTCTATATATTATATATATTAAAATAGTCTAGCTAGATAGTGTGAGTATCTACTAATACCGTGTATTAATACTGTGTAAATAATACCGAGAACCGCCCGAGTAGCCAGCAAAGGCAGAATATATAAATAAATATATATTAAAATAGTAAAATTTTATTTTTTAGAATTGTTTTAGAATTAATTAGACTTAAATTTTAAATTTCTATTTATAGTAATAAAGTTACTATAAATAGTATATTTTATACTAATTAGTATACTAGTAGTATACTAATACTAGTCTAGTCTAGTACTAGCTGTACTAATACTAGTCTAGTATTTTAAAGGGTGGACTAATACTAGACTTACTAGTACTAGACTAGACTAATACTAAATACTAGTAGTATTTTTTCCAATCCTGGTTGCATTCGTGCTTTTTAGAGTTGTGACGACGCCCACTTACCGCGCGCTTGCAGAAATACTCCAAAATTGATGGTGTGAAACTCAGGAGACCTCTAACAATGACTCCCCTGTTTATGTGCATGTAGTATTCTGGAAATGGAGAGAAAGTTTGAGGAAACGGCCAAATCTCGCAATGCCAAGCTGCTTGAACTTGTTGGTTCGGGGCGTGTGACTGCACGGCATGGCCTGGAGGCATCGTTCACCAATAATGAGATGAATCTAGATAATAGAACTCTGGAGTACTTCTCCGGCCGGCGATAAAGCGGTTTCTTAGTTGTTATGTCAAACATTGCAAGGTGTTTCTGGTTCCGTCAACGATGCTCTGTTATCATCCTACGCTGAAGCTTTGCAGGGGTTTTCTTTCGTTATCAGACTGTGTACCTCCATTTGCTTCGCCCATTCTCGTTAGGCGTCACGCTGGGCCTCAGTTCAAGGCCAACAGCATTTGTCCTCGAACAAGGCCTGGATGTGTTATTGCATTTCATAAGTATGAGACTCAATCATCATCAGAAAAACATACATAAGGAACCAAGTGTTCATCTCGTAGCTTAGAAACAGCAAGAATAAGTCTCTGTTTCTATCATTCGCAAGTAATTGTCTCCGATTTTATCATTCTGGTCTTTGTTGCGCCTCCATCGGTGTCCTAGTCCAAACTTCCAAGTCTAACAACGCCACTCACTGATCAATATATCAGCATGGCTCCCCAGATTGACGTAAGCTTCACTATCAATCCAGTTGTGCTAAGATCTAAGAGTCCTGTCTCACATTCAGCATAGTACATGCATCTTCCAGTTGTCAAGCGTTACTACAACAACCTGAAATCCAACTCCTTAGAGGTCGACGTTGACATTCTCTGGAGTAATATTCTTCCCTTATACTTCGACATCCGCAAGGACTACGGAATCGAACCCCAACAGCGACCTTACCCGGGTGTCGTTAAGACAAAGACCGATTTCGTCATTACGGCCGTTAGAAACGGCCAGCCCAAGAAAATTGTTGTGATTGAGGACAAGCGAGTCAGCGATGAGGGATCAGGCTCCGTTTGGCAAGAAGCCGTGGAGCAAGTTACCAACTACATGAAAGTGGCCCGAACGTCGAACTTTGCAACTTTCAGAAAGACGGAGACCATGTATGCCATTGTGACAGTCGGCCGCTACTCGCGCTTCTACGAGTTGCGGAAGAACGAGTTGCAGCTGGTAGATTTCGGCAATACGGGGGCAAGACTTACGAGTTCAAGAAAGACGAAGAGTCCATCGACGGTATTCTCATCGATATTGTACAGAGAACGATACACTAGATCGTCGTTAGTCTGAGAGATACTAGAAACTTTACTTGAGGACTGTTATATTGTCACCATCAAGTCTAATCTTTGACAATCGTTTGTTGGGAAACAAGAAACGTTAAATGCACTGACTGCCTTCCTCTGGTATGCATCTTCAAGGAAGTTTGCATTTAACTTGGATTTACTAACTACTTCACCCCCCCATTCTATCAATAGTACTAGGTTTCAGATGACTTCATGGTGGTTCCATACGATCAGACTCCGCGATCGAAACGCAAAGCCGCACTGACTATCCATACACAATCGCTTGCTTGTCGGTGCCTCGTTCAATGCTTCTCGTCCCCGCGTCCATTAGGTGCCTGATTCTATGCTCGCTCATTATCGCTTGCGTTCAATCCGATAGCAGGGATTTCAATGACCATCGCAAAGTAAGAGTAAATTTCCTCAGATGATGGCTCGTTGCCGTACTGCAATTAAGTGTTAGCTAAATTCAAATCTCAACGTGGCAACGGGAAAACATACTGCCATATATGACACCTGCATATTCGACTCGCCATTGTTCTTGTTCAGCCAAATGATCTTGCTAGCGTCGAATTTAACCTTATCGGTTCCCATGGCCTCGTTGATGATGCGTTTCATGTCATCTCGGTACTCAACCTGCTCGTCCGTGGAGTATGCTTGGTTGATGTATCCTACGGTCCTGGTGTAGTACTTCCTACCGTCGTCGTCTTCCGAGTCTGATCCGGCCCTATTATTGTTCTTCGCCAATCTCATCTTCCTCTGCATTGGCTCGGCATCTGTATCTTCATCAGAGAATTCCCCATTGTAAAGCTTGCGCCTTCGAAAGCCTTTCGGGTTTTCGAGAATAGCACACAAGTGTACTTCCAAGCCTAGGCTCTTGAAGGTGTTGTAGATCACCATGTCAAGACCCTTAAGGCAGAACGGAAGGCCGTGCTCCTTCTCGGTGTGAGGATAAGCGTGTGTGCTGTAGACTCCCAGAAGTCTATCCTTGGACTGGAATTTCTTGGAGCCGAGCAAGTCTACAACCTGCTTGTAGAGTGGCAGCGAAGTAGGGCTGAAAGCAGATATTTGACCTCCAAGGTCTCCGTTTCCTGCTGTCGCATACAAGTTGTATGTCAGCGTAACCCTGTGACCGGACTTGACCTCGAACACTTCGTGTTCGCAGTCGCTGTAGAAGGCCGCCCACTAGATGACAGACTTGGTGGAGCTCTTGGCCCAGTCGAAGGAATGAGTCTGTCCAAAATGTCTCACGGCCAGCTCGCCACCCTCATGCTTCATCGGAAGACAGACAACCAAGGAGCCAATCTGGTAGGGCGAACGAGGAGTATCGACGTGCGCCTTGAACTTGCCCGAAGGACCAGAGTAGATCTGTAAAAGGTCATGTCAGAGACAACGAGGTTGTACACCATCATACATCAACCCACTTACATTCATGTTGTACAGCTCCGCACGGATTGCCCGCTTGTCTTCGTCCATGTCATAATTGGGGAGATGAACCTGGCAAACAGCGTCAATGATGCCTGTTTCATACGGGCAGAAGGTGGTGCAGAAATCACCTGCACCGAGCTTCTGAGCCTTGCGGTAGGTTTCATCGAATTCGTGCCGCCCGTCAAGACCGAATGTAGCTTTTTCAGAGACTTTGAGGAGGTGGTCGAACGCGACGGCGTCGTCATCTGAAGCGACTGGGAAAGAGACTCGCTGGGGACCAGGACGCTCCGCTGGATTGTCCCAACGAAGAATGACCGAAGAAGACGCAACCTGAGCTGTAGGGCTAGATTGGCCTTGCGGCTGCTCGATATGAACCTCGCCGCCGATAGCAAACGTACTACCAGATAAATTTTCGTTTGAAATGGATTCAGAGACTTGCTTTGCAAGCTCTCGGAGTGTGGGTACAGAAGCCATTCTGCCCTTTTGGTCTGTAGGGGCGGTGAACTGTTGATCGTAACGTTAGTTGAGACGAAGGTGGAAGTCAATCGATGGATGTTGAGATGATGCAGAGTGAAGATGTTGTAGAGGATTACAGGGAGAAAGATGAATTATATACCTTCCAAAAATATTTCTCCTATGGACAAGGAATTAAGTGAAAGCCCAAGTATGTTGGTACCGTACAGATCACAAAGTAAGGTCACTTAGATACCACAAGGTGGGTCAAGCAGGCAGCTGAAACTCAATAGAGTATTCGTCGATTTCAAAAGGTGTTGACCGTTGCAGGGCTGGATTGAGCTTGAAGGCAGGCATCAAAGACAAATCTGCTCGGTCGCCTAATTCCTCCAGGGCGTTTGTAATATACTAGTAGGTACTTAGAGACGTGAAAATGCCTCAACAAGTCTTCCGATCCCAAATGCTGCGACGATGACAGACTCGGGACATTCTGAGATGACCAAACTGTACATCACCACAGGGTGTGAGCTGTCTATGTGCCATCATGTGGAACGGCCAATGATTGAGTACAGCTACGGTTGAGCTTGAACCTGCGAACCGTTGTGGAAAGTAAGTCATCGGCATCTCAGACGATACCCAATGTGTTCTTCGTCTACCCGTTCTTTGCCGAGAATCTTTGTGACTGATAGGAGACCTGTGCGTATCTTGGCAAGCCAAGGGAGCTTGGCTTGCATTTCCACCTAAAGCTGTATACACTTAGGCGTAAAGTAGTCGTCGTTTATCGACCAAGTAGGTTGAATGCTCATCTCATATATCCCAGTTTGCTTCTTGAGCTATATCCGCTTGATAACGCTGTACCTGCACACGCCAGCCTCAACTTTGTAGGCTATTGGGGAATTTTACCAAACATTACGTAGCCTCCTTAGTGATTCATACACGTCTCTTCGTCGGCCCAGCCCTACATGCTCAGAGGCCCTTTTCAACCTCCGCGAAGGCCTCTGCGAACCCAGGCTCCTTCTTCGTCTCTGCCCATATCCTTTCTTTAAGGCCATTCCCCTCAGATGTGTACATCACAGCCGGCCATCTGAATTCATATTAGCTCTATAATCGCTCCATCCTCAGCTCGCGAGATTCTTGTAGTTTGACTTACGGCTTGATGAGTCCGTCCGAGGTGAAGCTCCCGTGACTCTCTCTGCCCTTTACTATTGCAGCATCAAGATAGCTCCTAGCGCCAACTTCCACGCTGCGACCAATAGTCTTCTTCATCAGGCCCATGAACCATGACTCGCTTGCTGGCTTGACGATATTGGTACCGCTGGTAAGACCCGAATTGGCGAGATTGACAATGATCTGGTTCGGGTTGACGTAGGTCGCAAGCTTTGCTACGAAAAGCTGGCCCAGGAATTTGGACTGCTGATAATTCTTCCCAGATTCCCACAGGGTTTCTTTGTCGGCCGGCTTGAACATTGAACCCGTCACCATGTCCTCTTCTGGCGAATGCCAATACGTAAAATCCGAGCTGACGATAACTAGCCTCGCCTGGTCTCCCGCCGGCTTCTTCTGCTTCATGACCGGGAGTAGAAGTAGGGCTAGTAATGTGGTAGAGAGGTAATTGACTTGAAGCATGAGTTCGTGGCCTTCCCGGGAGACTATAAAGTTTTGGGCGACCACCGCGGCGTTGAGGATGACGATGTCGATCCGCGTCAGCTCCTTCTTGCACCGAGCAACAAAGTTTCTGACACTCTCATATGACTCCATTTCCAGGTGCCATACTTGGATTTGCGCCATGGGGAATTCCCGTCGTAGGCCTTCGGCGAGGGCCTCCCCCTTTGATGTGTTGCGGACGCCCATAATGAGGCGACCGAGTGAGCGCTCGAGGAACTGACGGCTGGCTTCGAGCCCGAGGCCGCTACTGGCACCCGTCATGATGAGAGTGCAATCAGACAAGTCGAATTCTTCCGGGATCTCGGCTGGTGTGATGACGGCCTGGCGGTACAGGAAGGATAGCGGGTTGGCTTCCCAGCCCGCCTGGCTAGCTAACTCATTGGACATTTTGGGCGATTAGTAGGCAGAAAGTCTAAGCTTGGTGAAGATGTTAGCAATAGCTGCGTCGTCTGTTTCTGGAAACAAGCTTGAAAGAGCTCGAGAGGCGACGTCGACGTTTGATATATCCCGCCGGCCGATCCGACAAATATGGAGCCAAGAAACACCAAACAAGTTGAGAGGGCCCCTGGTTCCAGCTCCTGCTCGCATGTGGTCGGAGAAGGGGTTATCTGGTGTGGTATTTGATGTCATGCGGTCTGCTCTTGTGTCGCAGAACCTTTGACTTTTGACCGGGTTCCCACGGGGGGCGCAATGTGCATCGAGGACCGAGCGGGCGGACGTTGAACGGTCTTGAGACGCGCCAATGTCCCTCCGGGGGACCGAACGCTTATTCGCGCTTGGAATGGGCGCTTAAGGGGTGTCGAGGTCTATCATGCGTGCGACGTCAAGCAACCCTCCAGCTTTGTGTCATTCTGGTACAGGTGCTGGACGGGGCCTGTCAAGGTCAGTGATGGACGTTTTGCATGAGGGGCTGTTTCGTCGCACGATCTACCGCAAGGTCGACTCAGCGCAGGGGTCAGGGATATCGGGATGTTAGGGATCCACGACGCTCGGTGTGCAAGGTCCAAGAAAAGAAGCAGTTGCTTAGTCACCGACTGCAACGCTATTGACTTGAGTGTCGAAGCAAAACGGTGACACTGAGGCATCGTCTGAATACCTAGGCTGTAGGTTGCTGCTCCATCTGATGGATGAGATGTATTTAAGCAAGGCTTTTGTGTGAATGTTTCAACAGCCGCTAAGCTTTCAGCCAGTGTATCGGGGTGGTATGACGGGAAATGCAATTCGGTGGGGACAATTCACACCGAGACATACCGAACTGGCCGAGTGCACACGGTTCGGTGTACAAGACACTTCGCTGAGAGGGTAGGATGACTCAGCATTCCAATAGTGGACCGGAGGGACTTCGGGTGAGGCCGGCCATGGCCTGTGCTCGAAGACTGGTTACCATAATCAGGTACGTAGACAAATCTGCCCCTCCCCCTCCAGCTTGATTCGCCCTCGGATGGTGGGGTTAAAGGAAAGATGGGCGGGACCTGGAACCAGACGAGTGGGAAAAGAATGCAACCTTGGCCTTTCTGGACGCCGTTTCGTACTTTGCCAAACGTCGAGTCTCGTCACCGCCAATCCGCTGTCACTTCTCGAACCACTCTCATCCAAGCACCTACACAATCAACGACCACCCCTCCCTCTGCCTCTCCGGCCCCAAACCACCTACAGGATTCGAGAAGCGAAGAACCTTTGTTCCCTCTCGTCCTATCTAACTTTCTCTTTGTCTCCAACCTTTCCCGCTCACACCCGGACCCCAGTCTCCACCAAAGGGACCACCACCTCCTCGTTCCTCCTCCGCCGCCGTTCTCTTAGCACTCCCGATCCCGAACATCCGCCAGCCGCAAAACATGTCCGGTCTCGACGCCCCTGAAATTGCCGCGGCCTACGATGCCGTTCGCTCCGACAAGGACGAGACGAGCTGGCTCCTCATCTCCTACGCCAGCGCCGTCGGCAACAAGATGACCCTCACAAAGACGGGCACTGGCGGCCTGTCCGAGCTGGCCTCGGAGCTGGACGACTCACAGGTCCAGTACGCCTACGTCCGCGTCGAGTACGCCAACGACGTCGAGAGCAAGCGCGTCAAGTTCGCCTTTGTCATTTGGATCGGCCAGAACACAAAGATTATGCGCAAGGCCCGCGTCAGCATCGAGAGCAGCGAGGTCAAGAGGGTGCTGCCGCACCACAGCATAACAGTCAACGCCGACCACAAGGGCGACTTGGACGAGGACGACATTGTCAAGCGGTTGCGCAAGGCTGGCGGCGCTGACTACAACGGTGGACGCGGCTAGATGCCAGGCTGGCTCGCTTAACCAACGAGGATTGGCCTTTTTTCGAGACCAAAGGGGGGGAACAAAAATCTGCACGCATATATATTTCAAGGAGGAGTTCACAGAGTGGCTGTGGCCGGTGGGATTTGAGCTACGAGTACAACGGTATCTGGCCAGGCGGAGGCGCTTCAGGGAGCGGCATGCATACTCTTTTTAAATACAGCATACACCTTGGATAAATATCTTGGAACCCAACATGGGGACCGGGCGCAAGCCGAGAGAATCAAGGGACTTTTATTTCTTGTCAAGCAAGCCATCTGCTAGTCCCTCGCCCAGGTGCCAGCGATACGCTAGTGCCGGAGCATGAAAATACGGCTCAGGAATTGGGACGTCTCCTCCGCCCCTCGACAACAGGCTCTTGGGAGATATCCCATTCGGTCTCCATTGCCGGAGTTCAGATGCTGCCTTGCCTTACCATCCAATCTCCTCCCACTATATATGGCCCTGGACAATCGGACCTCAGTTGAACTATGTCCTCTTCTCGAGCTATGTCACGTAATCCGCATCTCACGAAGTGCCCGTCACGTGCTGAATCACGTGTCTATCTCAGATATCGTATATATAAACCTTTTCTTTTTATTTATTTCTATTTAAATAGTTAAGCTACTTTTATTATACTTTATATACCTATTACTACGTACTATAACTCGTAATAATTATAAGCCTAGCTCTTAGTTAAGACCCTATATTATAATAACGTATATATTAATACGATTTTTATAATCTTTTTAAAATAACTAATATACTCGTACTTATTTTAATCTAAACTAAGTTAACTAGTTATAATAGTTAAATTAAATAGTTTAATACTTTTTATATTATAAGCGAGGGCATAGGGGTTTAGAAATACGTTAACTTAGACGCTCTAAACTCCGACGTACTCCTTAACCTTTTTATAGTACTTATTTTACTTTCTAAATTCGGATAATTAATTTTAACTTATAATAAAAAAGAGTTATAAGCTTATTAAGTACGTTATAAGGCGTTTAAATACGATTAAAGAAATTAAAAAATCTTTTATTAAGAGGTTTTAAACCTAACTCTTAATATAACCCCTTCGACCTTTTTAAATATAAGTAATTTATAAAATTAAGCTAGGTTTCTTTTTATAAAATTAGTTTTATTACTTATTTTATATAACTAAGTTTATTTTTATATTATACTTATAAAAAGGATTTATATACTCGAGAGTATTTAAAAATAATAAGAGCTCGATGCTAAATATAAATAACTTAAGGCTTAGGAACGTAATATAGTTAATATATATATTAAACTCCTCGCTTAGTAGTTAGTAAAATTAGTTAATATTATTATTTATAAATATATATTTTAAAAAGCTACTAAGGGCGGCTCTAAGTTTAATATATAACAACTTATTAAATAATTAAAATAAGAACTTTAGCCTTTTAAAATAGTAGTTAAGAATGCGGTTCGAGATAAATATTACTAAACTCTTAATAAGGTAAAGACCGGAGTTAACTTATAATATTAGTATAAGGAGTAGTAGTTTATTTATTTTTAAACTAAATCGTACGATATTTTAGAAATTAATAGAGAAATTATTATACTAAACTTTTTAATTATAATTAAGTCTAGGCTTAACCTTATATAGAGCTAACGTATATATAAGACTTTTAATAAATTAATAGCTTTTAGAACGAATACTAGGACCCTCGAGGAGATTACGTATATATTTAGCTTAGTTATTTAGAATATATATACTAAGCGGCCTTTAGGATAAGGAGGGGTTTATTTTATTTTTATAAAACGTTTTAATATAGCTAACGACGTAAATAATAAGGATAATATTATATACTCTTATAATTACGTATATTTATAAAAACTAATAGCTTATTAAAAGTTAAAATAGGTATTTATAAACCGAAATATTTATAAGTTATTAATATAAATACTAAAGGGCTAAGTAAAAGAGGTCCTCGCTATTATTAAATTAAATAAGTAAATATTATTTTATAATAAGCTTAAGAAAGTTAAATAGTTAAAGAACCATAGAACCCTTAAAAAACTTAGGTTTTTAAAAGGATTTTTTAACTAATCTAAAGCGAGCTTATTAATAAATACTAACGAGGGCTATATAGTTACTATACTTATAAAGGGTTAGGATTTAGAAGTAAACGTAATTTTTAGTACCCTTATAAATAGCGCTTATTTTCTATTTTAAAATACGGTAATAAATAGCTATAGAGTAATATATTTAGTTAATAATAAGAGCCTTTTTAAACCTAAGAGTTACGTACTTTTTAGTAATAACGACTACGTTAAATTAAGAACTATTATATTACTTATTATTATACGTAGTATTTATATTATAAAGGGCGTTTTAAATAGCCCTAAGGGAAAAGGAACTTATAACTTAAAGCTTTAAAATATTACTTATATCGAGGGATTTTATATTAATATATATCGGATCGGAAGTCTAATTCGACCGCGGCATATAGTCGATTGCGCAGGGGCTAATTAGGGGCCCTTTTTAGGATTATCGTAGCTAGCCTAACCTATAGTTAGAACCTCCTTTTTATACTACGCAGAAATTTATATAGTTTAATTAATCTCTTCGTTAACCTATAGTTCGAACTAGTTACTTTATAAGAGGGAAACTTATATTAATTAATAATTAAATTCTATTATTATAAATTAGTAAGGTATCTTACTACGTAGAAGAGACGACCTTTTAATACTATACGGGATAGGAGATTTATACTAATTAACCTTACGGAAGTAATAAAAAAGGAGGTAATTCTTAAATACTATACAGAATTAAGTAATTATAGCCCTTTACTACTTACGAGAGGTTAACGTCTATTACGTTAAACTACGCTAATTAATAAAACTACTTAAGTAATTAGTATTTTACTATTACCTTAAATAGCTTTTTTACTAAATAACTTTTCTATAGCTAGCCTACGATTAGAAATTAACTAAGTAATAAAAGGGACTATTAGAAAAGTAATAATTACTTAACTATAATTAGGCTATAAAAAAAAATAAAAAAAAAAAGGATATAAAATAGGGTACCGAGGAGCTATAAGAAGAAAATCTCTAAAGTATCTAACCTTATTAAGTACGAGTAATAAGTAGTATTTTTAATAAGTCCTTAAGGCCTACGATCTTATAAAAAAGGAGGAGCTTAACTTTACTAACTATATTTAAAAGCCTATATAAATCCTCTATAAGCTACTTAGTATTTATATTCGATTATTTTTATAAAATATTATCCTAAAAGAAGTAGGTTAAAGAAAGAAGCTATTTAGAGGTTACGGAGAGTACGAGGCTTAAGAGGCTAGAAGTATATAGAATAATAAAAATTAATAACTAGTAAAGATCCCGAGACTAATTACTATAGTAATATAAACGTTTATTATTATTATTAAAAAAAGGGGGCTATTAAAACTTACCCTTTTTTTTTTAAATAAAAAAGAGGTCTTAGTAAGTATAATAATTAGTAATTTAAAAAAGTAGTAATAGTTACTAAAGATAGTAGAAACGAGAGTAGTAGCGAGATAGCAAGAGGAAATAAGAATCTTTTAGACCTTAATAAATTCGTTAAGTAATAAAAGCACGGGCTTATTATAACTAACGTACAGATTAAATATATCCCCATTAAGATTAAATACGCTAGTGACTACTAATACGGGTATAAGCTAGAGTACGACCCTTAATAAATTAGGGTAAAGAAGAAGAGGAAAAAACCCGATCCTAAATAGAATCCTAATCCCTTATAAATAAGTAAATATTAACCCGGACTATTAAGGGACGTAAATATATAAGATCGTAAATTAGCTTAATAATAAATAAATTAATATATTATTAATTTATTTAACTAAGGTCTATAAGAAAAAGGGGCTATAGGGGTAACCCTTATTTTACGAGATTGTAAATAACTTTAGTTACTAGCTAAATAAATAGTTTATAAGCGTAAGCTTAGGAATTACAAAAGTAGTTAATAAATTCTTTTATAAGCGAGGGGTATTACTAACGTAATTATAATCGTAAAAACTATATAAAATCCTAATAATAACGATTATAAAAGAGGAATTTATATTATAGAACTAAGTATAAGTTAATAAGGTATATAATCGCTTTAATAAATTTAAAAAAAGGGTAAACGACATAGATTTCCTCCCTATAATTACTAATAGTAATTTATTATTATAAAAAGATATATAGAGGTAAAATATAGTACTAAAAGTACGATAATTAATAATTCTATTTATTTTGATCTATAGCTTATTACTATTATTAATACGAGATTCGGTACTAATTAGTTAATAAGAAAGAAGATAAACGACCCGGAGTTATTAATAGTACGTAGCGACGCAGGGATTATATATAGATATTAAAAATCTAGTAGTAAATACGAGGTAATTTATAAACTTTAAAAAGATCTTTTTAAAAAAGAAATTATATTTTAAAAAGAAGTATAAGGTTTAGTAAGAAACCCTAACGATATTTTATAATTATTATAAAAAAGTTAAGATTAGGGAATACTAGTACTATTTAATAATTAATATTATACTTATAAATAAAGCCTTTAATTATTACTACGAGGTAGTACGTAATCTCGATTAAAACGACTTTCTTAGTATTATTAACGTAATCTAAAGCCGCTTTAAAACCTATAATAAGAATCTAGAGCTCCTATCCGAGCTATAAGTAATTTTTTTTATATTTATAGCTAGGATAATAGAGGGTAAATTATAAATAGAGATCTTTAAAGAGCTTATTAATCGAATTAATAAGCTAGTAAAAACCTAGCTAAATAAGGGAACTAATAAGTAAAAAGTTAAATATTTTTATATTATAATTTAATACGTATTAAAAATAAAAATAACTTTATACTAAGTACTTAAAGATTACAAGACGCTCTACTCGAGGCTAAGATCTAGTTTTAATATTAAAGCGAGAATACTATACTAAACCTATTTCTAAGCGTATAATAGCCCTTATTAATAATACTAAGTCGATCGAATATATAATAAAAAAGGGAAAGAAGCTAGGTATAGTAATCGCTAGTAGGGAGGCCTAGATTTGTTAAATAAGTAAAGATTTAACTTATGAGTAGGGTAACGTAAAAAGTAGTACTTTATTTATAAAAAGGATAGATATTAGTTAAGTAACTACTTAGAGGAAGAGCGTGCTAAATTATACAAATAATATAGAAAGTTAAGGGTAATAAAAGGTAAAACTAGCCCTAATTAATTTAACTAATTCTTTATAATATATAAGGGTACATCTAGAGGTATAGAACTTAGTATAAGTAACTAAATTAACGGCCTAAAGTATCCGCTAAGAAATTTAAAAAATAAGGAAGATCTTACCCCTTATACTAACGAATTAGATTATAACGAAGTTAATAATATTAACTACTTTTTTTTTATACTATTAGCCTCGGGAGGATATACGAGGCTAAACGAATAAAAAGTAGTAAAAGCTTTTAATAAGTAGGCTTTTTTTTATAAATAGTAAGGGAAGGTCCCTTAAGTAATAGATATAGAGGTAGTTAAAAAGGTAAATTTAATAAGGCTAAAGTCTACCCTCTTAACGCCTAAGGAAAAGACGTTACCTTTTTTAATACTTAAAAAGAAGAAATAAGATACTAAGTAAATCTAGGGGTAGCTAGAGGGGTTATTTTTATACTACTTAAATTACTCGAATACTAAGCTCGTATAGGTATTCTATACAAGTAAAAGGTATAGCTTAGAAACTTTCTAGGGGATTATCCCAGATACTAGGGTATTATAATAGTTAATAGGAGGAAAAGGGCAATTCTAGGCGCTACAGAAGATCGCGCTAGTAACGCTTAATACGTTAACGGCGGGCATTGCGAGAATCAGCTTCGGCCCAGGCAAGGAAATCAGCCTCGTCGATCCGAACGCAATCGATATTAAAAAGCGATACAAGGCTGAGCTCGCGCAAGGGGCATATATTACGAGCATATACTAGCCCGAGGCGACTTTTAACTACGCTAGAGCAGCGTAGGCTATAGAACTAAATAAATAAGACGTCGAGGTACTTAATAAGTAGCTTAAGTAGTAGTACTTAAATCTCAATCGAGGCCTCGTTTACTACCTAATCGACCTCGTAACTAATAAGCTCTACGTATTTATAAATAGCTTATTTATAAATAATAAGGACCTTATTTTATAATTAGGGTATATTATTATTCTTATTAATAAGAGTATAAGTAAGAGCGAATTTATAATATATAATAATATAATCTATTACTTATTAACTAAAAATAAGTAAGTAATAAGAAATATATTAATATTAAAAGTTAATAATATAGTTAACAATATTAACCTCGCTTATGCGATTTTAATAATACTAAGGAGAATTACTAATCGACTTAGCCTTTTACTAATCCTAACGGTCGTTTATACAGATTCTTACTTATTATATAAATATTTTATTAAATTAAGAACTACGAAAAAAAAGAGGCTTATAATTAATATTATAGCCCTTAAGTAATTGTATAAAAAGCGTAAGATCTTTAAAATTTATTAGATTAATAGTAATAATAACCTCGCTAACGCTTTTATAAAAATAATACTTAATAAGGGGTAAAAGTAATTTATAAGTAGTAAAAAAGTTAATATATAAATAAAAAGATAGGTTATATAAAAGGAATAGAGAAAAGGGGGAAAAGGAGACGACTTAGTAAACGGGCCCGAGGTCGAATTATACCTCTAACTATAGTAATTAAATTAATAAAAAAAAAAGAAAGTTAGTATTAGATCGGAAGTCTAATTCGACTACGGTATATAGTCGATTATACAGGGGCTAATTAGGGGCCCTATTTAGAATTATCGTAACTAGCCTAACTTGCGGTTAGAACCTCCTTTTTATACTACACAAAAATTTATATAGTTTAATTAATCTCTTTGTTAACCTACGGTTCGAACTAGTTACCCTGTAAGAGGGAAACCTATAATATAATCTTAGAGACTTTACTAAATAGAAGCGTACTCTAGTACTATAGTTTAAATTATATTTTATAATAAGGAACGCTTTAGAAGAGTATTATTAAAAAGTAGCTTATTTGAAAGAATAACTTAGTTTTTTTTCAATATAAGCCTTTTTAATCTTACTTTTTTTTTATAATCCTTAAGCGTATTTTATAAAACTTAGTTAGTATAATACTATTAATTAGCTAAGGAAAATTCTATTACTTATATTAACGTACCCGTAAGAGGTTTAATAGTGCGCTCTTATAGTACTTTAAAATAAGTTATCTCGGACTAAATACTCTTTATTAATTACTATATAAGACTCGTAGTATACGTATTAAACCTCTATTATAAGTTAAGTATAAAGTATATATATTATCCGAGGCTAAGTTAGTAATCTTAAAAGGACTACTCTTAAAAAGAGCTTTATAGCTATAGTACTATATATATTAAGATCTGTTCTATTTTAAGCTATTTCTTAGTAAATAATAATATATATTTATAGCTTTTAACGAATATACTTAATAGCTTAGGGGGTTCTTTTTAAGGACTAAAATAGAAAAAAAAGTACTTTTTATATTATAGAGCCTCGAAGTAGCGATCCGTTATTAAAAAGGAACTCTAATTTATTTTTTTTAAAAATAATAATAAGGCCGCCTTTTTAATTACTAATATTAAATACTTATATAAGATATAGTATAGCGAGCTAGGAATTAGAATAGAGCTTCTACTTCTATATATAAAAGAACTTATAAATAATATAAAAAGAGTAGGTTAACTAGTAATTACTAAAGCTCGTAAAATACGCTTAATTATAAACCTCTTTATAAATCTATAAAATAAAATAGTATTAGTAATAATTTTTATTTATAATATTATTTTACGGGAGGTTAATAACGGAGACTCGCTTATTATAATAAAAATTAATTAGTAAAAGCGGTATTAACGCTAGTAATAAATAAGTTACTAAGTACGTAATTTTAAATTAATAACCTCGTATTTTAGTAGTCTATACCTATATAGCTACTATATATATTTTTTTTATAGAGATCGTAAGAGGAGTATATATTAAAAAGAGTTTAAAGTACTTCCCTACGGGTATATAAGATACTTAATTAGATATATATTAGAAATATATAATTTATATAAGATCTAAGTACCCGTACTTAAGTAGGTATTTATTATAAGGAATATTAGGTTTAATAAAGAAGCTTTTTATAATCCTATATACGAGGAGTAAGTTATTATAAATAAATAAGTAAATTTAGTAGTTTAAAAGCTATAAGAACTCTTTAATATTAATAATAAGTTAATTTAAGTACTTAGGAAAGTAGATTTAGACTTTAGAAATACTAGTACTTAAGATAACTTTATAATTAAAAATAGTATTATTATTAGATTTTTAATTATTTAGGATACTAAGTAATTAATAAGTATATTATAGAATATAGTTAATAAGACTAAAGAAGTTATTCTAGTTTTATTATTATTATTAACTTTTAAAATAACCCCCTTATATAAGCTTAAAAATAGGAGTAAAGAAGGGGGTATAGTAACCGGGTTATAAACGGCTTTACATAATTTATATTTTCCTTTACGAGCGTTTATATATATTACGGAGGTTCTTAAGCTTTTAATTCTTAATAACTCTTAGTAAAATACTAGAGCGTATAGTAAACGAAGTACTAATTATAAAAAAGTGATTCTTAATATTAAAGTCGACGTTAGTAGGGAAGCTTTATAATAAACTTCTAATATTATATAAGAGTAAAGCTTATAAGAACCGCTTTATTAATAGTATTTTCATAATACTTTTATATCTAAATATAGAAAATAATAATTATTATAACTACTACTAGGACTGCTTTTTTTTTATTTTTATACTTAATTAGTAAAAGGCTATAGAGGAAAGTAGTATAAGATATATAATACTTTATTAAATAGTAAAGGGAGTAGTTTATAAGACCTACTTAGAGCGCTCTAAAAGAGTTTAAAAACCCCGACTTATTAAAATTAACTTTTAGAGCTTATTAAAGAAGTTTAATAATATTAAATATTTTTTATAATAATTATAAAAGCTATTTAGGGATACTATGGACTTAGAGTAAAGAAACTACGAGATATTAGTATATAAGAAGAAATTAACCGTGATTTTAAATAAGGGAGCTTATTTTTATTAAAATAGGTATATATTTATAAGTATAATAGTAATAACGAGGTTAGTAAAGTAAAAGTACGTATATATATAAGGGGGGATATATAACTACTTAACTTTTTATAAAATACGTATATTTTAATACTTATTATGAAGGCCTTTAGGTTTATAATAGTAATAGCTACTTAATTCGATCTTAAGGCTAACTAATATAATATTATTAACGTATTTTTTAATATACTTATTAAAAGTAAGAAACTAGTAATTATTAAACTCTTAGAGGGATATAAGGTTATTAATAAAGTAAATAAACTCTAACGCGCTCTATATAGCCTCTAAGACTTACTAATTTTATAGTTCTAAACTTTTATTTTTATATTTTATAAGATAAATATAATATATAATTACGAAAAAATCTATATTTACTAAACTATAAATAAGAAAGTAATATTAATATTTTATATTAACGACTTTATTATTTTTTATTATTAAAATAACTAAAAAGTAACTTAGAAAATTATTAATAGTATAAAAGAATATATTAACTTTAAAAAGAACGGACTAATTAATTAATTTTTTAGAGTACGGATTTTATAAGACCGTCCTACTCATAAGATTTATTTTATTTATAACGTATATATTAAATAAGTTATTAAGCGCTTTAACTTTATAGATTCGCTATATTTAACTACCCCTCTTCTTTAAGAAGAGTTTAGACTAAACGAGGGGTAGGTAATAAAAGAGGAAATAAAGAGTTACTAAGAGAAGGTTAGAAGTGTGTTTTATATAACGATTATAATTAGACTAAATATCGCTTTTACTTATTTATAATTATTACGTTTTTTAACTAACCCGAGCGTAACTTATATTAAAATAATTAATTAATATATTTAATATCTTTATATAATAAAATATCTTACGCTTTATTATAGTAGCGTACTAAGTACGTAATTATTATTCTTAACTAGAGATACTAGTTTTATAAATAACGAGGTAATACGACGATTATTTTAGAGTTATATAATATTCTTTTTTAATAGCCCTATTTAATAAAAATTAGTACGCTAAGTAATAGTTATAATATTAACTACTAAAGCTAAGTTTCTTTATTTTAAAAAAACTATAAAGGAGATTATAGCTCTAAAGTACTTTTTTAAAGATATTACCCTTAACCTAGGAGAAGTATAGTTAGTTAATTACGATAATTAGTAAATAATTTAGCTCGTTATAAGAAAAGGGGAAAGAATAGCTACTCGATTTTATTATATTAATATTTAAAATATATAGCTAAAATAAGAGTATACTAAAAGTAGTTTTAAAATTACTTATATAGTAATAAAAAATATACTAGTAAATAGGCTTATTAAAAACCTTTTATAAACTAAGTTCGAATACTTTTATATATTTTTTAACCTCTACGATACATAAGAAGTTATTATAAATAGCTAAAGTAGTTAGAAATAATTAATTTAGGCTACGCTTAAAAAAACTTAATACTTAAAAATAAATAATAAGTAGAACCCGGAGTGCGGCCTAGAGGCTTAAAAAAAATAGAACTTTTTTTAGCCTAAAGGCCTAAAGTTTTAAAATAACTTTACTCCGTAGGGTATATATATATAAAAATAAGACTAGGGCTTATACTTATTATTTAAAATCCTAGTTTAGGAAGTATAATATTATTAAGATTATAATATTAATAATAAAGAGATTAGTTATATTTATTAAAAACTACGCTTTATACGCTTTAAAGTTTTTAAAATTATAAATAAAGGGGGTAAGAAGTAGAGTAATTATTAAGTTAATAACCTAGGGCGTAGGAGTAAGTAGCGTAATAAGAAGTTAGTTATAAACGATTATAATAAGTATAATTAATAATATAAGCGTACTTAAGGGAGGGGCCTGGGGGTACGTAAGGAGGAAGTCCTCGGTATAAAAGCCGATATAATTCTTATATAATTTAGTATTATTATTTATTTAGTAAATAATATTATAGAGCTTAGTAATATTTTATTAAAACTATAGTTAAGAGTGCGCTTCTTAACGATAAGAAAGGATAATATATTTATAAAAGAGGGAGCGCTACTTATAATAACCTTAATAAGGGCCTAGGTTATTAATTATAAAACAATTAGTATATTTATATATTATATAGTTAAATAGTTATTAAAATAGCGTATATATTAACTATTACTTTTTATAAAATAATAATTATTATTTTTATAGTTAATATACTAAAGGGCTATTTAACAATAGGGTATATACTAAATCTCCCGTTCCTCGGGAGCTTCTCTCTTAAGCTTTTTAAGGACTAAGTATATATTAAATAAGTTTAAAATAGTAAAAAGAACTATACTTATTACGGGGGGTACTTTAGTTTCTTAACGTTCTTTTTTATTTTTTATTACTTTTTTAAAAAAAGCTAGCCTTACGTTTTTTAAAGTTTAAAATAATATTAAATACGAACTCCTAGGATAATAATATATAATATACCCTTTTTAAAGAGCTCGATTTTTAAATTAAATTTATTTTTATTTTTAAGCTCTAAGAGAGGGATAAATAAAAGCTTATTAAAGCCTCTATTATTACTATTTATTTTATTATTACCCTTATTAATACTACTAAAAAAAGCTTTAAATTTAATAAAGTTCTTAGTATTTTAATTAATAACCTTAATATTTTCTTAGCTAAGGAGGAAGAGCTTAGTAACTAGGTTTTAATAAGCGGGTTAGAGGGCGTAGGGAGGGGTAATAACCTCGAGGGGCTCGTTAGTATTATTACTTATCTAAACTCTTAATAAACTATATATTTTATATATAAGACGTATTATAAAAATTATATAAAACTTATTATTACTTCTAAATATATTAAATATTTATATTTAAAATAAAGTTAGTAAATAATTTAATAATATAAGTACGTACGTAATAAACGGGGGTACTTATAATAATTATAAAAAGTTAAAAAGAAGAAGAAAAATAATAGCTAGGTAATATTATAAGAATTTAAATATATATAAAGTAGCTAAGTAGCCTCGACCTTAGTAATTTATATATTAAAAATAATAAAATACGTACTATTCTAAATTAGGATTTTATTTATTTTAAATAAAGGGATATATTTATAAGAAACGCGGTTTAAAAAACGCGTATTCCTTATACTTATTTCTTTTTTATTTATATTTAACTAAATCGGGCCTTTATAAAAGTATTTAAAAATCCTATCTTAGGTATAATAGCTCCTTAGTAATAGTAATTAGGGGGTGTGTTACGTAATCCGTATTTTATAAAGTGCTTATTATATGCTAAATTACGTGTCTATTTTAGATATCGTGTATATAGACCTTTTCTTTTTATCTATTTCTACTTAGATAGTTAAGCCACTTTTACTATACTCCGTATGCCCATTGCTGCGTGCCATAACTCGTGATAAGCTAAAACAGCGTCGTCCTCTGGCGGCTAATCAGCATCTAGGACGATTTCTGTATCGTCGGCGCCTCCACATTCGGGGAAATTTGAACATGGAGTAAGCCGGTGACTTAAGCAATTAGGCCGTTGGCATTGGGCTGGAAAGTCCACCATGTTATCTGGGACGGCCGACGTTCTACGAGTTCTCCCAGTGGTCTCCCCGGGTGCGCACCCGCCCAAGCCAAGACCCTACCCTTCGACAACCCACTCCGGAGTTGTAGTCGGCTATTGTTTTAGACCCCCGGATTCACTGTACGAAAGGTCGCGGAAGGTCCGGACGCGCTTGCTTCTAAGCATGTATGTTGGCTTTCTCGGACTTTTCGGACTCGCTGGGTGGACAAGCGGTTGAATAGCAAATATGGACTAGCTTGAAGCGACGACGAAAGAACTTCGGCGCCTGAAACCGAAGAGTAGAATGAAGAACAATCACACATGCCATCATGATAGCTGCCTGAAGGTTTCGAGAATTGCCAGATGAGCGATCCGTATACAAGCCTGCGAGCGGCGCAGCTGCCATTGTTATACTCAAAGATACAACCCGGGATACACTCTTTCTCGATGAGCAATTAACACATAAGTCCACTATGTAGCCGTCCCTAGCCGCTCGGGACAATATTGAACATGTTTCTGACAGAAAGTATTCCCTCAAGAGCCAAGCGGTGGAAAAGGACTTCGGTTCTCAGCTTGGCTTGGCATGAAGGTGCGCTAATATGCCACGATAATACCTCTTGGCACTCGGTCAAAATCTGAATAGGCATGGCTACACCTCGCATCTGGTCCTCGGCCAAAATAAGCTTACTTCAAGGAGACTGTTTGGGACTTCGGGATGCTAGTGATCGGCAGGCACTGGAACCCCATGCAATGCCAACGTCCTGCCGTAGGTAGCTAGCCGAGGGATTCCATGGAATTATTAACCGTAAAATCCCTCGCTTTGATTTGCTCGCTTGCTGTTTGCATCGCGAAGCCCACTACATTTAGTTCCATTTGCTCACTTTATACCAAGGAACTATTAACTTCCTTGTTAGTTAAACTCCTTTGCTACTCCCACCTCGATTGCTGTTCGGCCTTTAGGGGGATACTCAAAGCATAATCACAACAATCAAGTTGGAAAGGCCTACGACCGTTATCTATGGCCTCTCCCAAACCTTTTGTTAAACCATTCCTTAACAAAAATCAAACCTTGGAGATTCCCGTTGAGCCTGAGCTCAAATGGAGAGTTGAATCAGCCCAAAACTAGGGGGTCATGCTTGGTGCCAAGCCATTATAAGAACTTCCGTCAGTGTGGACCTCTCCGTCACATGTGGCACCAAGACAGAACTTCAGTCACTGTGCCCAGACCTCAACCTTATGAGGTTACTTAGTCTATGGTATTGATACACGAGAAGTCAAGAATTCGTATATTGCTGCCAAGCTTAACCCTGGCGGCCCTGAGCTATGTACTGCAACTTCACTATGACTTGGCAGATCCAGCAGGATTAAAATTGGACTTCGAAAACTTTTACATGCTTTGATTGGGTCGAGTGTAAAATTATCGAGGAAACTAAGTCTCTTATTGAGACTTCGGAGTAGGCAGTGTGTCGAGTCTGATTTATTCTAGTGGGAAGGCAAGCCTCATGACCGAGGCTTGGAAGGTTCAGCCCCTCACTCGCGGAGTATAAAGACTTGATCAAGTCTCACTATTCATGAGGTTCCAATCCACCTGCTCTCATCATTAACTGCAATCTCTCAATTAACATCAGAGAGTCTAATTCAATCTACTCTACTCACCATGAAGACTGTTCTCTCCGCACTCGTGGCTGCCACCATGGCTCGCATCACTTATGTAAGTCGCGGTCTGACAACCTACCTTTTTTGATGGGTAATAGACCCCTTTACTGAATCTTGCTTTATCTAGGCCTCTCCAGTCGATTCTGGCCTCGTTGCCAGGGATGAGAGTGTGATCCCATACCCCATCGGCCTTCTGGGCTGGGAGAGGCCCCTTACCCCCGGGGGTCCGGATGTGTACTACGAGGGCGCCGATATCGAGGCTATCAACGCCCAGATCCTCATCGACGCCCCCGAGGCTTCCATCTTTGTCAACATCACTGAGTCCGGTGTTGAACAGAGAGATATGCACGACAATAGCCCTCTCGAAGCTCGCCAGGTACCTATTCTTACCATATTTCAACAGCAGTCTTACTAATGAACAACAGGCTTATTCTCAAACCTGCGGAGCTGACCGCTGGGGCCTCGTGTCCCAGATTGATATCCAAACTGGCATCAACCACTTGTACAACGTCGGTCGTTGCATCGTGCAGGCGCGCCAGTGCATCCGGACCACCTGCAACCAGGATTCGGCCATTGCGTGGTGCAACGACAACACGTACGCCATCAACGTCCCCTGCCGCACCGTCGCCGACTTTGCTTCCCTCGCCATGTGGGAATGCGTCAACTGGCGCGAGATCCCCTTCCCGAACCTTCCCTCTACTCAGCGCTTCCACGAGGCCGAGCGCTGGAATGTTATTCTGTCGGAATGCGGCAACTTCAGCCCCGGTGGCCAGCCGGTTTGATTCTCGCTCGAAGATCCTGGCAAAGTCATTGCTGGCTACAAAAGGAGCGTCGATGCCTCGATGTCTCTTTCTTGACCGCAAACACGCGCAGCCAGTAGAGGATGCGGCCGAGTTTAGATCAAAGGAGGGAAAACAAGCCGGGTCGATCTCACATGTTGAGCCAAATGCCCTCACAACTCCACTTCTTATTTCATTTATCCTCGTGTATGTAAAACTCGGAGGTACCGAGAATTGCTTCTCATACTCGTGCAATTTAACTCATTACTCCCGCGAACCACGTAAACGTTGATACTTATAATTTGAGGAAATTCAGTGTCTTCCAGCACATGATGTCTCCGCAAACATAATGTTCTCCACATACGCTTGACGATCCCGGTTTGGTTAGGCTACGGGCTAAGTTAAGGGGCTGCCTAAAATCTAGAAGAGGCTTCCGTCCAACATGACCCAGAGATCTTTCATTCCTCTCCCCGAGGCTCTGTTGAATTGCTATTCAGAATCACTTGCTTGACACCGCATGTTAGAATCCATTCCTCAGCCCTCATCTCATAAGATGGCCTCATCTCCAGATGACATCGCAGTCTCGCTGGCTGCATATCGCTCATTCATCTCAACGCAGAACCGCCGCGCTCTCGATGTTTACGTACTGTCGTATGGTCACAATAGGGGTATCGACGTGAATAAGAGAACGGTTGTCTATTAGAAATAGGAAATAGGTACGAAGTACGCTCTGATATAGAGGGTATAAGTGAAGTGGGCCTCGGTAATTATATAACCGAGGTTACGTAACGTATAGTAAGGCTATAGATAGTTAAAGCTATTACGATATACCCCCTTAAATAAAACTACGTTTAGAAAAAGCGTACTTAATTACTTATTTTATTATAAAAAAGTCTATTTAAAATAGAAAACTATTTATTAATATATAAGAATCTATTTATAAAAGTAATTATAAAATAAATTAGTTTATATATAGAGTTATGGGTAAAGGGTAAATTAGTTATAAATTAACCTCTATATTTATTATTATAAGTAATCTTAAGGCTATATTATTAATGAAAAGTATAACCGAGGGACGGCCTCTTATTAATTAAATAATCGACTTACGGGTTAAGAGTAATAGATATATAGATTTTTTATTACTACTTATAGTATAAACTTTCCTTTTCTTTTAACCTATATTTATATTATTATTATATATATATACCCTTATTTTTTACTTTTTATTTACGTTTTTATATATACATATTATTAAAAAAGGATCTTAGCTAATAATATTATTTTATTTAGATATTTATTTATAAATAAATAGTTAAAAACCGCGCTCGTATTATTATAGTACGGGAAGCTAAGAAATATAAGCTTAAAATTACGGCCTCGGGGGAGAGTAATAGCTCCCCTAGCCCCCCTAACGAGCTTAAAAAAAGTAAATAATATTCCTTTATCTTATACTTTAGTTAGTAATACGGACTTATTTATTTAGTATTAATTTAACCTTTTTATTTAATAAGTAATAGCTTTATAACTAAATAAGTTACTTAGGAGGGTAGTAGAGGCGAGGAGGGTTTATAGCCCCCTCCCTCGCTCCTTCTTAGAGGTTAAAAAAAATCTTTATTTTTAAAGAGGATAGTATAAATAAAGTAGTTTTATAGCCCCCTCTTTTACCTCCTTTTAAATAAAAAAAAGAAAAAGAAAACGACCTTTTTTCTTAAGAGAATAGTAAAAATAAAGTAAGTTTATAACCCCCTCTCTTACCTCTTTTTAAAAAGTATAAAATAGTTAATTATATATATAATACCTTCGTGGTTGTGAACTTTATAGGAGGAAAAGTTGAAAAGGTAGAAAATCTAAAAAAAATAGTCTATCGAGACAGTGGGAGTATCCATTGATACTGTGTATTAATACCGTGTAAATGATACTGAGAACCGCCTGAGCAGCCAGCAAAGGCAGAATAAAAAAAAAAAAATATATATAATACCTTTTTATTTATTATTATTTATAAAACTAATTTTTAATAGCGGACCTTTTTAATACTATCCTTAGTACTAAGATTTAAATACGAGCTAATATTTTTATTTTTTTTTATTTAGCTATAAATACTTTAGGTATATTAAGAGCGCCCTTAGTAGCCGTTCGGATAGTACGTACTTTCTAAGTTTATATACTAATAGTAAATACTAATATTACTAAACTTATAAAAATTCGGGTTATGTCCCTATTTTTAAAGGGTATATATAGGACCTAGGTATAAAGTTCTTATACTTTAAGTAAGGAGTAATAAGAGAAGTAGTAGCGTTTATAGTTATTAATATAGTCCTATTTATACTTTATAAAGTATATTCTAAGCCGTTCTTATTTTATTCTTTATTTATAAACTAATATATAAACCTTAATTTATATAATAATAGCGTTATATAAGGCCTTTAAGTACGATAATTTCTTAAATAAGGATAAAATAAGGGGGTTTATATAAATAAGGCCTTAGTAAGAGAGGTATTTATAAGCGCTCTTTTTATATTAAAAATATTATTAAGAAAACTTATTAAGGACGTAATAGTATTAGCTACTTTGTTTATAGAGGCGGCTAGTATTTAAATGAGAAGTAATATTTTTATTAGTTTATATATTTTTTTAAATATATAGCCTATATTTAAGTCCTTTTTAAATAAGTACGTACTTACTTTCTTAAGTAAATAGCGTCTTTTTAAGTAACCTAACGGGGTTACTAAAGCGACTTTATATTCCCTAGTTATAAGTTACGTTTTTTAATTAAAAACCGGGCCCCCCGGGCCGTTTTATTACTTTTTAAACGTCCCTTTATTTAGTATAATTATCTCTTATATATTTCTTATATTTAGGAATAATACGAAGTGCTCGAACTTCGCTCTAAAAAAGTTCTTTATAAGACTATTAGTTAGTATTTTATTTATTAATATATAAACTACTTAGAATAAGCTTTTTAAATATTCTTATTATAGTTATATATTTTAAATATTAACGTAATATAAATAAGTTAAAATACGTTCCCTTTCTTTTATAATAAGTCTAATTATTTATAAATCATTATAATATACTCTTTATATATTACTAAGCTTAAGTAAGATATTTTTAAAAAGGCGTTTAAAAGCGAGTATTTTTTTATTTATATATGTTAAACTTAGTAACTCGGCCTTTATAATTAATATAGTTATTATATTTTAATAAACTACTTTTTACTAAACGAGGCCCTTAAAAAGGGAGATTATAAAACCTTACGAAGACTTTTAGGTTTTTTATTATTTATAAATAAAGTATTATTTACGATTAATAGTACTTAGCTACTCCTCGAGATCCCGAAGTATATTACTAAGTATTATATATAAAAAAAAGTATTATATAACCTAATTTATAATAAAATAATACTAACGAGATAAGTTTATTAAGAACTAAGAAAGTAGGGTATATATAAAAGCGACATTAAGCTGAATTATAATTACTATATATAATATTGAACCGACCTTTTTTTAAAAAAACCTAGTTTTACTTAAGGATATAATCCCTGGGTTTTTTTTAATTAGGACTATTAGTAATAGGATTATAAGAGCGGTAGAGTTAGTAAGATCGAACTTTTTAGTTATCTTTTCGAAATATTAATAATAAGCGAGGTATATTTTTAATTTAGTTAATTATAAACGACCCTTATTTTGGAATATTATAAAACTAGCCCTTAGTGTTTTATTTTATACTTTCTTAAGTCCCTCGGTTACTTAATTAGTATTATAAACGTGGTTTTTATAATAGAAAACGAGGATGTTATTTATATAAAAGAGAACTAGTACTCGTTTAGTAGAATTATAAAATAAATAAGAGTCTTTATTTATAAGCGAGAGATCTAGGTTTTTAAGAGTTAATACTAGCTCTTTATATTATAATAATAGAGCGTTATAAGCGCTTTATAGGGCCTAATCGAGCTTTATATATATTCTTAGTTTATAAAAGCCGTTTAAAAGCTCGTAAATAATAAGGAGGTTACTTAGTTTCTTAATTATATTTAAAAAGGCGTTTATAATATTATATTAATAGATTTTTAAGTTAAATTAGGTAGCGATAGTTATAGCTATCCTAAACGTCCTAGTTACTAGCGTTATTACTTAGGTTTATTTTAGGGGGTGTCGTTCCTAAAGGTCCCTCTTAACATAGATTTTCACTTTGTAATAATCGAAGTAATTATTATTATTAAGTTTATAATTAAATACTTATTTAAGGAGTATTAATTTAGAAATAACTAATACCCTACTAAGTACTTTTTAAGTATTTATTTCTTTTAGTTTTTAAATTTATAACCGTACTACCTTTATAAATTAGCTTTTTAAAGGTTCTAATATTTTAAGAATATTTTTATATTTCCCTAGAGAAGTAATTAATTAATATATATAAATTCGGTTAAATTAGAGCGTAGTTAATAAAACGTACTTCGTTCTAATTATTATAGTATAAACGTAGTAGTATAGCGTCTAATACCCCTAGGTTACTTCGTTAATTACTTTTTATTAATTAAGTATATACGTATTAAAAAAGGAGTCCTAGTTTTTTTTTATTTTAATATAAAAAGAGTACTACTTAAATTATTTTTATTAACTCGGGTTTTAAATAAATATTTTTAGTAATTAGTTTTTTAATCTCTAATTTTATTTAGTATACTTATTATTTTTTTAGCTATATATACTAGCCGTATCGGACTTCTTGACTAGGTCGTTTATTACTCTTATTTTTTAATATAAGCTTATTTATTAAAGGGGCTCGTTAGGGTTTAGTTAAATAACAAGATCCTTTTTATAAGAGCTTTAAAAAGTCTTTACTTTTATTTATATATATATTACATTTTCGATCTTTTTAATAAAAAGATCGATTTCTTTTATAACTTTACTTATTAAGTTAGTTAGCTAAGTAAAGTTCGTATTTAATTCCGGACTCTTAAAGTCTAAGGTTATTTTAGAAATAAGTAATTACTTACCTCGTTTATTTAAAAATAAACTAGACTTTTTTATAGCTTTATTTACTTTTTATAAAGCGAGTATAAGTATTAATAACTACTCTTTATTATTAATTAATACGGCCTTTTTTTTATTTATAATTCTAGGTAATTAGAGCTTAAGTTCGATTATTATAAGCGATTATTAAATTTTATTTACTACGGCCCTTAACTCGGTACTACGGCTAGCTAGTCGTTGTAAGTATATTAGTAAAAGTAAGGCTACGAGTACTAAGTAAGTAATATTATAGTCGTAAATAGCTTTTTTAAAACTATATTTATAAGTTATAAAGTAAATAAGGCTTTAGTAATTAATTATAATCTTATTAAAAGAGGTTCTTAATAAATATAATTAAAAGCGATTATAAAATTTAATACTAAGTTAATTATTAAAAAAGCTATAAAGGTCTATCCTTAAGCCCGGCTTAAGTTTATATTATATATAAGTCTCGTTTTTAAATATATCCTTTATAATATTCCTATTTATTATTATTTAACTATTTATTAAATAGTTATTTATTTTACCTATTTATAATCGTCCGTCCTACTTATTTATAATTATTTATTTTACTTATTTATAGGCATCCGTTCCTTATTTTATTATATAATCGTAATTACGTAACTTATTTATAGTTTTTCTATCCTAAGAGGAGTTATTTTAAGTCCGTATTTTTATATATATAATATAATAGCCGCTATAGGTCCCGTGGGGTAAGACCCTAGCCTTATTATACGTATTAAGTCGTAATATTAGCTTTTCCTCTTAAAGGTCTAGTCCTCTAGGCCTATAAGTAGGTTATCTATTCCTAAGTTAGGGAATTGTTAAGTATTTTCCTTAAAATATACTAATACGATATTAAGTCGAATTAAAAAATTAAAATCTCTAATAACTACGTCTTATTATAAATTATTACGTATTATTCGCTTTTTTAATAAAAGCGTAAAAATAATACTTTATTTAAATTATCGCTTATAAGGGGTCTATTATCTAGTTCTTTTTAATTCTAAGGTTTATAAAATATACTATTATTTAGGTATTTTATATAATACGTCCGCTAACGCTATCTATACTCGTAAGTATTATGTTTTCATTTATTAAGTCTTAGCTAACTAGGTATAATTAGTTAATTAATAACGGAGTTTAACTATTTTAATTATAAAAAAAAAGTAAAAGAGTTACGGTTTTAAAAAAGGGCTATAGAATTATAAAAAAAAGCTAAAGCTTATTAATAAGCTTAGGCTAAGTTAAATAAGTCGTTATTTAAGTTAAAACGTCTTTATTTTTAAAAGCGAATAGTATTTAAAAAGAGTTAAATTATATTAGAGGAGTTTTTTAGAAATTCTAAAAGTACTTCCTTAGCGGCCCGTAAGGTATAAGCTAATAATACTTTTAGGATTATTAATTAGAACGCCGTAATAGCTAGGAGTTTTAGATTTAATTTTAATTTTAATACTCCTTAAGAATTTATTAAAAATTCTAAAAGTTCGTAATAAATTCTTATATATTTCTTTTATATTTATAGTTTGTTTACTTAATAAGGTACTTTTCTTTTTATCTTTTCTTTTATAATTAATAATTTGTTTTACTTCGTACTCTAATTAATTTAATTTAATAATAATATAATCTTTTATATATAAACCTCTTAATAAAAGCTCGAGTAATAAAATATAAAAAATAGGATAGTATCGTATCGTATTTAATAATCTTGATTCGTAATTAATTAGTAAGACTTTCTTAATAATTTCGAAAGGTTTAAGCTTTTTATAATCTAATTTATTATTTAGTCGTTTTATTTTAATATTATAATAAAGAAAATAGGCGCTATCCCCCTTTTCTAAAAATAGTCCTCTAATCCTTAATCTATCCGTATTCTTTTTTATATATTATTACACGAACTCGAGGTTTATTAATCCCTTTTTATAGATTTCCTTAAGTTGTTTTACGTTTATTATAGCTTTTATAGCTTATAATCCTTATTATACTTTTTTATATATTATTAACTAGAATCCGTAGTTAAAATAAAACGGGGATTCTCTCGTACTTTTGCTAACTATATTATTATATATAAACTAAGTTATTAATAAGAGCGCTACTTAATTATCCTAGTCGTAGTTTATATAATAACGAAAGTATATTTTAAGGATTTGATTAATCCTTTTTATTTATCTATCGGTTTATAAATAAAATAATATTAATAATTTATAGTTTATATTAAGTTACGAAATTAGAGATTTCTAAAACTTCGAAGTAAATAGCTTATCTTTATTAGAAATAATTTCTTTTAGTAAACCGTAGTTCGAGAGTATAACTTTAATAAATACGTATACTAGGTTTTTTATAGTACTAGATTCTTTATAAAGAATAAAGTAAGTAAATCTAATAAGCCGATCGACTATAACTAAGATACTATCGTACTATACTTTAGTAAATAGTTCTCTAAACTTTAGTAATTTAATAATAAAGTTTTATATAATTAATTACTCTACTTCCGTTAGTAGTTATAGTAGTTATAGCTCGTTATAAGGCTTATGCGGGCTATTTTTATTTTTTTATAAGTTATATAATCTTTAATTACTTTTATAATTTTAGCACGTATAATAAATTTATTATAGTACTAATAAATCCGTTTTTACGTTTCAATAACTCCTTAATAACCATATATTAATATACTATAAACTTTTATAATAAGCCTAGGGGTTATTTTTTTAATTAGGCTAGTATTAATCCTTCTAGCTATTATAAAAAGTTTCGTAGTTAGTATAAGGCTACTATCTTTTTCCTACTTAAGAATAACTTATATTTTTTTAAAAACTACGACTTCGTAATTAGGTCTTTTATTAAAAGCGTCTACTTTACTATTTTCTAAACCTTTTTAATAAATAATTCGGAAGTTATATTTAAATAGAAATTCGTTCTATCTAACCTCTCGTTTATTTAAGTTCTTATTTATTATAAAGTTTATAAGATTTTTATAGTCCGTATAAACTATAACTTCGTACTTAGTTCTAAATAACTATAGTCTTTATTCTTAAAATACTTTAATAATTACTATTAGTTCTTTATTATAAATTTACTAATTTAATTTTACTCTATAAAATACTTTAAAATAGAAGTAATATAGATAAAGCTTTTATTATTTATCTTATTATTTTAGAACTACTCTTATAATAAAGTCTAAGGTATCGGTCTCGACTTTAGAAGGTTTTTTAAGGTCCGGGATTATAATAACTAGTTTAGAGACGACTATATTCTTAATTTTAATAAATACTTCTTTATACTTAGGGTCCTAAATAAATAGAGTATCCTTTCGTATTTAATTATTAAAAAGTCTAACTATATTAGTATAGTAGTTAAAGAATTATTAATAAAAGTTAATAAATCCTAAGAATCCTTATATATCCTTAACGTTTTATAGTATAAGCTAGTCTCTAACTATTTCTATTTTTAATATTTATATATAGATTTATTTTAGTATAATAGTATATTTAAAAAAGTCTACTTTTTATATAAAGAACTCGTACTTAAAGAGTTCTACGTATAGTTTAGTATTTTAGAGCTTCTAAAATACTATATAAATATACTTCTTATATATTTCGAGGTCGGGGGAGAAGATAAGAATATTATTAATATAAATAATAATAAAAATATTAATATACTCCTAGAGTACGTAGTTAACTATTATTTAAAAAGTTACCGGAGTATTAGTAAGTCCGAAGGGTATAACGAGATATTTAAAAAGTCCTCTACGAGTTTAGAATACCGTTTTCTATTCGTCTCTTTTTTTAATTTAAATCTAATTAAATACTTCTTTAAGATCTATAGTAATAAACTAGTTAGCTCTATAAAATAGATCTCTAAGCTTAGTAATAAGTAATAAGGGATAGAAATTTTTCTTTATAATTTCGTTAAGCTTTTTATAGTTAATAATAGGTCTTAATTTTCCGTCCTTTTTTAATATAAAAAATAAAGGGAATCCTACGAGAGAATTTAATAGTTAAATATATCCCTTTTAGAGCTTCTTATTAATATATTTATTAAAATACTCTTATTCTTTTTAATTTATTAAATATATTAAATAGAACCTAGGTTACGTTCTTTTTTTAAGTTCGATTTCTATATTCTAGTTACTATGTTCTACTAATCCTATTTCTTTAGGTTTTATAAATAGTTTTATATATATCTAGTACTCCTTAAGTATAGTTTAGTTTTATATTTATAATAAATCTAGTTTATTTATTATTTTTAGTAAAATATAGAGTTTTTATATACCCCTATTAATAATAATATTTAGTTTTTATCTATAAATATCGAGGTTAATTTATAAGTATACGTTGTTATATTACTTAGTTATATATAAGAACTTTTTTTTTATTCTTATTCCTCGTCGTTTGTTTATAATTAGCTTTTTTAGTTTTTTAATATATACCTTTTTTATTAAGCGCCTTCGTTATATAGTTCTTATTATTCCCTCTATACCTTAGCTTTCTTAACGTAATAAACTTAATATTAGTCGTATTTATAATCTTCTTATTTTATATATTCGGTATTAAGGTACTTTATAAAGAAATTAGGGTCTAGACTAAAGGTTACTCTATTATTATTATTAAAGCTTAGTAATATTTAGCTAAGTAGTTAATTTTTTATATGAATATTTTTAATAAGTTTATTATTACGTCTTTATAAATAAAAACGGCTATTTTATTTATATACGAGGTACTAGAGGTATTTATTATTTAGGTATTTTATTTAAAATAATTCTTTATAAAAGGGATCTTTGGGGTCGAGTAGAGAGTAGTCTTTATTTATATAAGGGGTTATTATAACCTTTTTACGTTCCCTAGTTCTATAGAACTAAACGGTTTAGTTATTTTTAAATAAATAAATATATTAATACCGTAGTTCGTTATTATCCTCTTTAGAGCTAGTATTATTAATACTAAGTAGTACTTTATAATCGATCTCTATCTAAGTATATTATTAAATAATGTTACGAGGTTCGTCCGAATTATAAAGTAATTTTATTTTATTAAAATAAAAAGAACTAGTTCTTATTTCGATATCTTCTTTTTTTTTTAAATGAAAGTTAATTTTTCTTTTTTTTTATAATTCCGAAATTAAGAGTCGGTTTCTTAATTACTTTGATCTTGATTTCGTATAAGAGGTTTTTTAAGCTACTTCTTAACTTTATAAATAAACTTTTTATTACTATTTACTCGTTATATTATATAAATAGATTTAGTTAGGATTTTATCCGAGTTTAATTTTTTTAAAAAACTTAATAAAGTAATAATATTAATAAAATTCTTATAGTATATTAAACTCGTTATTAAAATTAATACTCGATTATATAAACGACGTAAAAAAAGGAAAGGAGTAAGACGTCCTTAAGCTAACTTTAATAAAAAATAGTAAAACTATAATAAATTACTAAGTAATTACTAAAATAACTTAAGAAACTAATAGTAATAAAGTACGTTTTACAAATAATACGGAGGACCTATAGACCTTAGTATTACTAAATACAAAGAACTATAATAAAAAAAGGACTTTAAATACTATAACTATAATAAGCTAAGATATATATCTAAAAACTATTAATAACTTAAGTATATTTAATACTAACTTATTTTAGAAAAACGAGCTAATATTATAAATTAGAAAGTCCTTTGTAAATAACTTTTATAAATAGCTTATTAAAATAATAACTACTTTACTTATTAAAATAATAAAAAATAAATAAAATAGTATTTAAAATAATTTAAAAATAACGGACAATTAGGATATAATACTACTCTACTTCTAATTAAAACCCTAGTAATAAAAAAAAAAGATACCTACTTATTAACCCTATACTCTTATAGAAAATGATATTAAATATATTACTATACTTTTTTAGATTTATAAAAATATAAAAGAAAAGGCTAAGATAGACCACGTTATAAAGGATATACTTTACTTTTTTAAAGAATAAATTAAGTAAAAATGCCTAATTAAAACAAGAGGATAACTTTTTAAGTTTAAAAAAAGAGGATCTAATACTAAAGAAATTATATAGTAGTTTTTTCTTTAGCTTTATAAGTATAAAAGATCGATCTTAAAGGAATTATACTTTTAAGAGAAATTATATAATATAGTACACTTTTTAACTATATAATACGAGTAATATATTTTAAATATACGCTTAAGGTAATATAATGATTTTAATACGAAAATCGCTATTTAATTTAGGATAGGTAAGCTGCCCTATTACTTATTAACGATAGGCTAAGCGATATACTTACGCAGCCGCGCTAGTTAAAAAGGTTAATAATAGAGGTTAGCCGTAATAATTAGCCGTAATAATTAGCTATAATAGTTAGAGGCGGCCCTTAACTATAGAGGTTCTGAACTTTAATAGCGACGTAGAGGTTTTTAAAAGAAAGGCTAAAAGGGCTAATATTTAGCTACTTATACTAGAGCTTATAGAGATTTTTTTTATTTTTATTACTTTTAATATCGCCCAAAGCTCTATTTAAACTAAACAAATCTACTAAATAAGCCTATTAAATAAACCTATTAAACGTACTTATTAATATATAAACTATTACCTCGTTAAGAATCTACTCTGCTCTTAGTATATAGTTAGTAACTAGCGGGCTAGGACTAAAAATGCCCCTCGATAGGTCCCCCCCTCTGGGGCTTAATAAATTAGGCCCCCTCGACACCCTAGCTATTATAGCTAACGTAAGTACGCTTAAAAAGTAGTATAGTACCTTTTAATAATATAAAATCTAGCTAAGTAATAATATAAATATTATAAATAGCTAGGCTAATATAGATATTAAGATCTAGTATATTAATATTAATTTAGAAATTATATTTTATAAAGCTAGAAATCCCTTTAATATAGATTATATTATAAATATAAAATAATATATAAGGGGTCCCCTAACCCTTAATAAAAAGGAGTATATAATACGAGATCTAGCTACTTATGCGGGCTAGTACTAAGAGGTTTTATATATATTAAAGTAGGTATAGCTCGCCCTCTAGATAGCTAGAACTTAGAGGACTACGGTAGAAGGTCGGGAGTTTTAATTAGTAGTTAAGTATAGAGCGTAATATACCTAGTTTTCCTTAATACGTAATACACGGTACGGCCCCGGCAAATTGCTCTATCGGGGGGACTAAAGAAATTATAAGTAGTCTCGTTTATATAGTACGACGAGATTATATAAACTAAAAATAAAATAATATTTAAAATAACTTAAAATAAAAAGTGTACTATATCGTATAATTTCCTTTAAAAGTATAATCCCGTTAAGGTCGATCTTTTATACTTATAAAGCTAGAAAAAAACTACTATATAATTTAAGTTATTTTAGTAATTACTTAGTAATTTACTATAGTTTTATTATTTTTTATTAGAGTTAACTTAAGGGCGTTTTACTCCTCCCCTTTTTTAAAGTCGTTTATCTAGTCGAGTATTAATTTTAATAACGAGTCTAATATACTATAAGAATTTTATTAATATTTTTATTTTATTAAGTTCGTCCTTAATTTTATTTTTTAGTTCTTAATAAAACGAAAAGATATAGGTTTTTTTAGTAAAATCGAGTTGTGTTATAAGTTTTTTAAACTTAGTAACGTAGTACGAGGTAGACTTAGGTTCTTAAAAGTTAGCTAGGTCTCTCTTAGCTTATTACTTTTTATTAAAATCCTAGAATAAGGATTTAAAAGCGCTTTAAAATCCTATTATATTACTAAAAATATTCGTAGTTTCTTTTTTATAATATAATAAATAACTATTATTACTAAGGAATTCTTTTTAAAAGGGTTCGAACTACTCTAGGGCTCGTTTTTTAAAAACGGTTACTACGTAAATAACTTATTTAGTTTTATTATAGAAGTTAGTAATATAAAACGTTTAATAAGTTCTAATCTAAATTAAAAATCCCTTAAAACGTTTAGTAGTTTTATTAAAAATAGTAAGTATATTAAGCTTAAGTTTTTTTTATTTATCTATAAGAGTTCTAATAATACTAGTAATAGCTTAGAGGGTTCTAACTTTTTATTTTAAATTCTTTACTTCTTATTCTTTTAATTCTTAAGTTAGTTATAGCTTTATTAACTATATTCTAAAGAGTAGTAATATTTTCGTTATTCTTAGTTAGAGTTATAGCTATTTAAATAGAGTTATTATTAAAAAGCTCTGCAAGTTCCTTATTCCGTTTACTACTTCTTTTAATAGTACGTCGTATTTTCTTATAGTTTACTTTTTTAAAAACTATATTATTATCGGAGTCATTAATAATATTAAGTATTTTATTATTTTTAACCTTAGCTAGCTCGCTAGCTAAGTTAATAAGTTACTTAGAGTTAGATAAAGAGGTACTTAGGGTTTTAAAAAATATTATTGTTTTTTTTTATTATTTAGTAAGTTTTATAAGCTTAACTTATTAAATAGGAGTAATTAAAATATTATAACTAGCTAGTTATAATAAGTATATCAGTAAAGGTTAAGGCTACGAGTACTAAGTAAGTAATATCGTAGTTATAAATAGCTTCCCTAAAGCTATATTTATAAGTTATAAAATAAATAAGGCTTTAGTAATTAATTATAGTCTTATTAAAAGAGGTTCTTAATAAAAATAGTTAAAAACGATCGTAAAGTTTAATACTAAGTTAATTATTAAAAAAGATATAAAAAGTCTATCCTTAAGCCTAGCTTAAGTTTATATTATATATAAGTCTCGTTTTTAAATATATTTTTTATAATATTCTTATTTATTATTATTTAACTATTTATTAAATAGTCGTCCGTCCTATTTATTTATAATCGTCCGTTTTACTTATTTATAATCGTTTATTTTACTTATTTACGGGCGTTCGTTCTTTATTTTATTATATAATTATAATTACGTAACTTATTTATAGTTCTTTCGTCCCGAGAGGAGTTATTCTAAGTCCGTACCTTTATATATATAATATAAGAACCGCTATAGGTCCCGTGGGGCGGGACCCTGGCCTTATTATACGTATTAGGTCATAACACTCCGGTAATTAAATTACGGATTTAGTATTATTTATTAAATAAAAAACTATTTTATTAAACGTTATGTTTTAAGTAATAATAACTTCTAAAAGCGATGGGATTTAGATTTTATATAGGTTATAAGCGTTCGGTACGTAATTTATAAGGTACTTAATATATTAGAATGCGGTAGGGCGATTAGTCCTAGTAGTTCTTTTTTAAAGCTAATTAAGTATAGGGATCTGCGGGAGAGTTAATTAGAGGAAGATATAAGGAGAAGGGCCCCGATTGAAGAGAGGAGCTCAGTAGTATAGATTTTTATTTTAAAAATATATATACTTTTTTAAGATCGAACTAGAGCTTTTTTAATAATTTATTTTTAAATATAATAATATAAAATAATTAAGAACTCTACTTTTTTAATTTAGCTAATATTATCCTTTTTTCTTAGTTATAATTCCGTTAATTAAGGCCGTATTAACCCGATTAAAAGAGGTATTTTATATTATTTTTATAAGTATTAGTAGTCCTTCTAAAGTACCGCACCGCGAGAGTCCCTTATACCCTACACCTTTTTAATATCCTCTTTATTTTATTTTAAAACGTCTCTTATTAATTCTTTTTTATAATCCCTTTTAAAAAAGTACGCTCTATAACTATATACGTACGTCTACTCTTAATAAGGACGTAAATCGTAAGTAAGTTTTAGTATATTTATTAATTACTATTACTTAAAATAATAAGCGAACTAGACTTCTTTAGTTTAAATTAGTAATAACTAGTTAGTATATTACCTAGATCTAATATTATATAAATAAGCTATAACTAATATAGCTTCTATTTAAAGTTCGTTTAATAAGCTAGTTACTAATATTATACTAATCGCTTTATTAATATTTTTTTAGCTAGCTCGTTCTCCTCCTCTATTTAGTTCTTTTATATATAAAAAAGTAGTCGGCCGGCGCTGCCGCGTAAAGGGTAGCTTGCCCATCCCGAATTAAATAGCGGTTTTCGTATCGAAACTATTATATTACGTTAAGCGCGTACTTAGGATACATTGCGCGTATTATATAATTAAAAAGTGTACTATATTATATAATTCCCTTTAAAAGCGTAATCTCGTTAAGGTCGATCTTTTGTGCTTATAAAGCCGGAAAAAAACCACTATATATAAAAAAGTAGTTTTTAAGTCGATTCTTAGCTCTTATATTTATATTTAAAAACGAGTTTTATTATTAATTACGATTATTATATATTTTACGTTTTATTAGATTTTATAAATAGTTACGCCTTTTTATTTATATACTTATTATTTAAAAAGTATAAGACCTTAAATACTATATTATAAGTCTTTATAACTTATAAAAAATAAAGATCTTACTTAAATATTCGTTTTTAATTAGTATTAATTCCTTATTTCGTTTATAAATAGGTAGGTAGTTAAAGAAGTTTTATAAGATCTTATAATAGGGTTAGGTTACTCTTTATTCTAAAGTACGTTATAAGATAATCTATTTTATATAAGTAGTCGTATAATATTAGTATTTTAAATAGCTTAGTCCTTTAATTTTTACTCCCCGAGTAGCTATTACGAGCTTTTTAAGTATTATTAATACGAAATAGCTAAATTTAAAGTACTAAAGCTACGCTATATCTAATCGGTCGTTTTTTAATTAATATAAAAAACGTGGGCGCTATATATTATATATTAGAATTATATTAATAAGTAAAAACTAATTTCTAAATAGAAAATAGGATGAATAGGGCTTATAATTTAAAAAAACTAAATTAATATTCTTCTTAAGCTACTTAATAATAGCGTTATTAAATTCGTTTTTAAACTAAAAAATATAGTTAAAACCTAAGTATTAAATACTAGTTTTTTAAAAGAGTGCTTTTAATACGACGTTTATATAGAAGTTCTTAATAAAGCCGATATTATAAAAAGTAAGGTGCTCTATCCCGGGCCCTTTTACTTTTATAAAAATATTTTATATAATCCTCGTTCTTTTAATAATTATAAAATAAGAGGCTAATTTAGAGTTTATATTCTCTAAGTTATTATTTTATTAAATAGAATCGGGCTTTAAAAGTAATTAGTTATAAACGAGGTATATAGTACTATAATTATTTATAATCGTGCTTTTAAAAAGGAGGTATAGGCTAGTAAAGGGGATAAAAAAGATAATAAAATTACTATTTTTATTAATTTCCGTACTTAGCTTAAGGAATAGATTAACGTTAATAATAATAGCTATAATATTTAAGAAGTAAGTTATTTTAAAGTTCTTTTTATCGCTTAGGTTAGTAATTTTAATTACCTTTTTAGAACTACTTTAGTTATTATTATTTTATTAAATATGGAGTTTTATATAGATCTAGCCTTTTTAAATAAGATTAGTATAGAGATTAGTATACTGTTTTTAATTTAAGTAGGAAATTATTTTTTAAGTTTTGTTATTACTTAGCTAAATATATTCTATTTTTATTTTACTTATTAAAGTAAGCTCTATTTTTATATAGTTTATTAGTTTTTAATAGTAGGACCCTTATAGGGGTAGTTAATAAACGAGTTAGGAGTCGTTTTGCTTTACTTAGAGAAATTTAAGTAACCCGTTAGTATTACGAATATTATAGTAGGTTATTTATAATTTTTACTATATGCTACTTTTTTCTATAAAAGGTTATTAAAGATCTTAATATAATACTTTATATTAAGAATTGCTTTTTTTTTATTTTAGCTTAATAATATTAGCGAGCTCCTAGTTAAACTAGTTTAGGATAAAGTAATATATAATTATATAAAAAAAGGCTTTTAAAATAAAGGTCCCCTAGATTTTAAATAACTTAAGCTACGTTATTTAATAATAAACTAAAAAGAAGTTTTTAATTTATATTAATAAGTTAACACTAGGGTTTACCTTATTTATAACCGTATTAAACTCCTCTTTTATAATTATAAGCGAGCTAGAGTCGCTTAGTACGTACTTTTATTTAAAAACCCGGATTATAGTACGAAGGGAGTAGTTTAAAGAATTAATAAGTTCTTTTTTTATATTTTTTAAGATCTTTTAAGTAACTATAAGAGAGATCTAGCGATCTATTAATTCGTACAATCTCTTTTTTTTATATAAGAGATCGTTTTAAATACGGTTTATTAAATAAAAAAGACGTATTTTTTAATAAGACGTGCTTAATTCGCTATTATAATCTTTAGTTTTATTAGAGCGACTAGTTACTTAATTAAATCGCTTTTAAGTTCGATTATAGTTTTACTTTTTATTTTTTATTTGGTTTATTATTAAGTAAATTTTTAAAGTCGTTATTAGTATTTATTAAAGGCTATTTTATACGTTTAATCTTAGGTAGTATTTCGTATTTTAACGTACTCCTCGATTAAAAAAATAAACTTAGTAAAAAATAATAGGTTTAATAAAGAAGTATAGTTATTTAGGTTTAGTAAGTCCTAGACGTCTTTTAATTAGGCCTTAATATAAAGAGCATGGTACTACTTTAGTTAGTTTTATTAATAATTAAGCTTTTATTTAAGAGTATTAATAATCTTTTTAAAAAATATTACTTTATTTAGGATTAAGGTTAACGAACGTAATAAAAGTAAATAATATCATAAAAAAGGATATAATAAACTATAGTCCTTAGGAAATAACTTTTTAATAAAAGTATATAGGGGTCTAAGTTAGAGCTAGGTTTATAACTATTATATAATTATAATAGGGGTATTAATATAAATAAGAAAACGGTTATTTATTAAAATAAGAAATAAGTACGAAGTACGCTCTAATATAGAGGGTATAAGTAAAGTGGGCCTTAGTAATTATATAACCGAGGTTATGTAACGTGCGGTATGGCCATGGATGGTTGAAGCCATTACGACACGTACCATTCATTGCCACCGCGGTACCTGACGATCCAGAAGACGATGAGGACGTCGAAGAACTCCGCCTGGACGGTCTCAACACGCTTCTTGACACCACCATCAAAGACTTTGGCGTTTCAGAGCCCAGCGAGATTCTTACACGTTTCGATGAGCTGGCGCCGAGGATTGGCCTCGACGGTACCTACGTGATGCAAGAGCACGAAGGCACCTCTGAGGAGCGTGACGCTATTCGTCGCGAGTACCTCTCCGTCATTGAAGAGAGTCTGAAGCGAAAGTCTAGAGAAGACGTGCGAGAAACCATTTCGATTCCCGAGGACTTTCGCGTGCTGGCCAGGCTCGTTGACGGTATTGTGGGCTATGGGCTGCCCGTCTTTCGGAACCGGGCCCACCCGGCCTTCTGGTGGGATTGCCGAGATGATCTATGCCCGCACGCCGACAGGGTGATGACACCTGAGGACCTGACGCAGCACGCGGGCCTCCCAGAGTGCTGGCAAATCGCGGGAGGGTGGGCGCCTGGCACAGGGCCTGATGCCAACTTCAGCATTGTGTATAGCCGCGAGTCTGACGAAGATCCTTGGAAGTGGAGGTACACTCTTTCCACGCTGGATCACGGCTTACACATCTTTGAGACGATTCCAGAGTTTCTGGCCTGGTACGCGCATTTCGGGCAGTCCGACGAAGTTCCCGGGCCTGACGAGCTGGACGCCAACAGTCTCCTTTTCGGCGAAATCTAGCCATGGTTTGTGGCCTCGGAGTCGGAATCAAGAAAAAGGAAATCATTGCCAAATAGTTCCAAAACGAGATATACAGGCGATCTAAGTGAAGCCTAATACGTCCACCACAAATTCTTATCATCTTACTCCCCATCATCTAGTCCACAATGCCCACAAGAATGCACTTTGTGAATGAATCACCATAGGTTGTATGTAGCCACGTAAGGGAAAATAGGCCGCACTTTCGAAGCCTTTGGCGAGGAAGGCGATGGATCGGGTCTTTTAGGGCTCTCACATACTTACTCTGCAATGCGGGTAAAAGTGACACATAACTAATCATTGAACAAAAGGTGATTGAGAGGAATTGGCGACATAGCAGCACCATGTTGCAGAAACCATGAACTCACTCAACAAGACGAAGCGTTTTTTAAATCGATAATCAACATTAGGAGTTAGCATCAGCTTCAGAAGATCTCCCCCTGAGGCCACTGTTCCCATACTTAGCTGCCGCTGGATAAGTCAAACAGCCAGAGAGGACATTCTTCGGCCTTTGGCTGCGTTCTACTCCTCTTTTGATAATTCGAAAGCGCATGACGTTTCTTGTGTACAGTCCCTCGTATTTGTTTTCTTCTGGTCGCATGGTAATCATAGCCTTAATGGAATTCGCTTAGGCATATCTGATCTTACAGCTTATGCACGTAATATTGCCTCAAGGATAATTACGAGGTAGATCGTGGACAATTGATGTAAGTCAGCCTTGGCCAGCGTCCGACTAGCGAAGTTCCTTCCCGAGGCAATATCTTGTGGAGGTTCTCATAGGTAGGCAGACCTGCAGTCGAATGGACTCTCGTAAGCCCACCATCTTACCATCTTACGAGCGGTGTGGGAAGATCCGGGCACAAATAGAAGACATACATGTGCGGAATGTCGACAAGGCCCGAAATGTCATCAAATTACCATATTGAAACACGTCTTGAAGTCATACCGAAGATTAGTGGACATCAATATAAATAGGACGAAGCTTTCCACGGTAACTTGAATCATATCAACTCCAGACCGTAATCAAATGTTTTGCGCGTCCATACGTTTATCAAAGAAACCTAATTGCCAACCTTCCTCATTCTATCCAAAGATAACTTCGAAATGATCATTCGAGCCATCCTGAAAACAACCGTTCTTGCTGCTGGTGCAACAGCGGCAACCATTTCCGCCAGGAACGATGATGGAACCAACAGTTTCCGTTTATGGGCCAACATGCTTTACCCCGATTCCCCAGGCAATGGGCCTATTATCCAGGGTTATGAGCTCGGCTACGTCTCCGACGCCGCATGTCAAGCCACCGTGATCCTGGTACCCGAGAGTCAAGGAAGCATGTTCTATGCCAATAATAATACCCTTGGCGTTGACTTTGGCGGCGACTCATCCTCCTTTTCCGGCATGGTGGTGCCCTGGCGCGGGTCTGCGATGGTACCTAGCGGTAGACCAGTGGAGCTCAAGTGCGAAGACGGTACACAAGGTCTCACCCTCAACGAAAACGGGGTATACTATCCCGGGGAAATGGGTCCAGATTTTAATGGTGCATTCATGGTGTGCGAGAATGGAGCTGAACCGTTTTTAAGCTTCTATGGTTGGGGTCAGAGGCCTCTATGGGGCTGCACTGTAATTCAGCTTCTGCCTATCTACTAAAGCCCAGGAGCAGATTACCTTCCCTTTGATATGTGCCGGAAGGAAATGTGTTTAAATCACTTGCTTCGATCGCTAGCACTATGTACTCGATATTGAATTTCAGGGAACTGCATAAGTACTTATACAATTGAGTAACATCATGTCAATGTATGAACATCGTGTTGGTAACTCGACATTCTAGAGAAAGTCCGTTCAGGGCATGCTTCGGGGGCTATAGGATGTGACTCGGGGGATCACTGTATTTCTAGGGTCAACCGATGTTAGCGGCCGCCACGCTGAAAGTATACTGCCGGGTTAGTGCAGACCGTCTGCCTATCGAAACCAGCGCACATCACTTTGTACAAGTCCCTATTCGATTCCACCGTCTCTATTTCCACCACCTGTACTATTATATCCGGGCTCTGCAATGAACTCGTATCGATATATCCTTGATAATTGGATACTCCAGCATATTCACTTTCGATACATCTACTGTTTGAATTGGTCCCCACGGTCTAAGATTCAAACTACATATGTCATCCCTCTTTACCATACAGTGTACGTAATTGAAATCCCTAATGATCTGGGAAAGGGGAGAGTAAGTTCGCACTCTCCAGCAGATTGAAACCCTACACAGCTCAGACATCCTTGTTGAGATTACTTGGGCTGAGCTTGGAGTTAGCTGGTCAATAGGCATTCATGTAGAGGTACGGAATCTTGGTCAAGATCCTAGATGGAGAGCACAAGGTAGATTTTGCCGTTGGCCATAAAGCACCTAACTAAAATCTAGCGACCTCGCCCCTCCCGGACACAGCCTTTGTACAGTGTGATAGCACCATGACATCAAGGTAGACCCTAAGCCGGCCCCCCAAATCTCCCCATGCCGAACTTGAATATGAAAGGAGGGAGACCTGCTCCAATGCTACAAAAACGACAAAGGAAATATTTTTTTCTTTTCTGTTTTTCTGGGGTTTTTTTTTTTTTTTTCGATCTTCTTTCCTTTTTCCCTTTCTTTCCTTGAAGTTTTCTTTCCACCCTCTCGGGGGGGTTTCAGTTTTGATCGTTTCTTAGGAAATAGGATAGGTTCTCAAAATGAAGGACTTGTACCAACGCCATCAACCTCCCCCTCTCTACCACACCGGGGTATGACCGTTCGACCGACAAGTTGAATGAAATTAACAATCGATCTTCCACTTCGTGGAAATTATGAGTTTTCCTAGACCTCGGGCTCGGCCTGTTCGGAAGCTTAGGGTCCGTCCACCCAGTAGTGTTGTTCGGGCTCAAGTGAAAAGACTGTGTGCACATCCTACTTGCGCCAGCGGCTGGAGGGAGCTTCTGTTTCCGAGGAGAGATGGTGGAATTCAAGTTTTATCTTTCATGTGATAAAGCTTAGGCTTCCGCAAATTTGTTTTGGTTATCAAAAATCCGACTGTTTTTGTCGACGCGAATGGTGCCTTTATCCATGGGCCGGACACAATCGTGAGGTACGGCCCAGGTATCCCTATAGTTGAAATAACAGTCTTTTGGCATATAAATCCTGTTATTGCTGCCGTCGACAAAATGCAGGTCTGCGCGATCTTGGGTATTTGGGCTACCGGCAAGGAACAGGTGTGTGTCGGTACGACCTTGAGATTTCGTTGACGTGGGAGAAATTATATAAATGCGAGTGTGGCTATCGTAGCCCAAGATGATTCCAGGACGTCCCTTGGAATTGTCATAGGTCCAGAAACCACCATCGCACCAGATGACCTTGCCTATCTCCGCACAAGCACCTGGCTGTCTTTTCAGACAGCCATACAGATCATCTGGCGTCGACAAATTCATGAAAAAGCGGTCGAATCTCTCGCCTCTTGTTCCTTGATTCCCTAAGGATTTGTAGCTGGCCGAAGGCACATAACCGCTCAAAGATGATAGGGGTATCGGAGCAGTAATAAACTGGAAGGTATGCGCAATATAATTGTCGTAAATAATCCTGACGTAAAACAAGTTTCCATGGCGAAAGATAAGCCTTCTGATGGAGTATCCATATAAAACCTGAACATCAATTGATTCATAGCAAAATGAAGGCATTACTTGTCCTGTTTTAAAGTCGCAAAAGGAATTCGCGAAATAATATTGTAGAACGGCGCCAGAAGCTACATCTCCTGGCCCTCCCATCGAATCTTGACCTGCTCCGGGAAATGAGTGATTCCGTTGAGGCAGGGTATAATGAGAGGACAGAGTGTGCCACAATATCTAATGTGCTTAAGGGAGTGTTGATTATATTAGAGAGTTGGTGTCAGATTATTCAAGTGGAGCAGGCAGTTCGGGGAGGGCGGATGGTTTAGGAAACCTTCTGGATGTCTTGGCGATGCTACCAAAATGAGGACTGTTTTCGAGGCTGGGTGGAGAGCTAAGTCGGAATGGGTTTATAGGAGAACTACGGCGTTTTTATATTGGCAGCTCGACTCGGATTCATTCCTTCTGAACAAGGCAGACTTAGTGCGTCAGGTGATGCTGCAATGCTCCTGCAAGGTCCTTTTCTTGACGACATCCTGCTGGGCTATTGGTTATCAAATGCCGCTCCTTGCAAAATAATTGCTTCGAATGAAAGCCACAAATGCAAGATCTGTGTAGTACAACACAAGTGATACTCTTGGATAAGTGTGCAGCAACTTCTAGAAATGCTGATTGGACAAACCAAGACATCATATGATTTTCCCTGGACTAGATGAGTGACAGTCAGTGCGGGCAGACCGACCGCTCAGAACCCCGACCGAGCGTATCATGAGCGAGCTACGACGCCACTGGTGCACGTGTTTATAGAGCCCAGCACTACATACGACCTGGGTTAAATGTCATAGACCGTTGCCACTTCCTAGTCGTCTAAAAACGCACGTAGAAGATGATCGTTTAGAAAAGTTGGAAACTCTATATAAGCTTTTGAAGATATGTCTTATGTCGTACAAAAACGGAACCGTGATTGCCGGCCAGCAATTACGCCTTATTTACCACATCTTATTTGTAACAGATACCCGGTAAGCCTAGAATTATGTTGAACGAATGGTTCTCCGTACCCAGGGTTTTGGTCTACTAAAGTTTCCTGGAAGCTAAGAGACAAAGAATTGCTGTATACATATTGATGAAGCGGTCCAGTCGAGTTTCAATCCGTGCCATCATCTGACCCTATAGCCAACTCGTCTCTGTGATTGTCTGATTCAGGCTCGAAGCTAGAGTCTTTGTTACCTTCAGTCCCGCCAGGTTTGCCCTTCGTCTGCTTCCTGCATACGGGGATACCATGACAGGTACTGATCTGGGCAGGGTCTGTATTGTATTTGAGTGAGTCTTGAGCGTGAATCTGAAATGCCAAAGTACTAGACCTACTCTGCGGACTTGATGGTTTTCCGGCTTTCAGTCCGTCGTTGTGTTCCTTCACCCAGCTCTGCTTGACTGGGGCGTTCCGTGGCGATTTGACTACGTAGCATTGATATGTGAGATCAAATGAACACATTAAAGAGACCAAGTACCCGTTCACTGACCTCGCCGAGCGTATGTACGAACAATCTCGTCGTCGCTGGTAAAAGCGATGCCGCAATTCTTGAAGTGTGTAGTTGCTAGACCATCTTCAAAGGGATCACTATTGAACATTGGATCATGGCAGCCTTTGCTCATCTTTGGGCAAGAAAGAATGTAGAAACTTGTGTCGTCATTGAGTGTGTAAGAAAAGACAAAGTTCTTGGGGTAGTATACTGTGATTGACGACGTCAAGGTGCATGCTACATTCTTCTGTCTAGAACGTTGGAAGCGCTTGTTGTTCTGTTTCTTCAATATAAGCTTCTGACGGCTGCTCTTGGGAATCGTTCTTTGGAGCGGCTTCTTGGTCGATGACGCAGGGGATGATCTATGTGTCTGTGTATCTTCCAAGTTCTCAAGGCTATGATTCCGCCTGCGTCCCTTATTTAAGTCTAGACGGTCATGACTAGGCACTTGGGGGGAAGGATTCCGAGATTCCAAGTGAGGCTCTGTGGTCTTTTCAGTCTTTTCTGAAGAAAGCCCGTCTGATGACTATCTTGATTGTGAGTGGTATGAAGGAGAGAACAGGCCAAAGAGTCTGATTAAATACCACTAACGAAGTTTCACTAGGCTGACGAAGTTCAGGCGGCGTAGTGAACATCGGTCGCTTTGAGGGGGCATACTCCAAGGCAGAGAAGAAAAGCCCTTGACCCTGTTCGAGAGAGAAATTGCTCACGTTGCAGAGAAAGGTTCTCTCAATTTGAGCAACGATAGACCCTTTCTCATCAGAGTGAAATCGACTTGGCGTTTCGGACACGAGTTTATCCCGCATTCTTTCCCTGAAGATTTCGTATTGATTGACGAGCTTTTTCATTCCCCGATTCAGTTCCCCCTCGAGGTGAGTGTTATAGTGTTGTGTCAGCTTTTGAACATATTCTGCGGCGTTCCGAGAGATTGAAGGTGTCATCGGCAGGTCAGCATCCATGATGTTTAGGCAGGTTTTCTCCTACGACGGGTTGCGAAGAGGATGTACTGATAGGGGCAAGACCTGCGAGGTGTTTCTTTTGCGACACATTTAGGAAGGGTTTGGAAACTCAAAGTGCAGATGATATAAGTACCTTAAGATCAGACAAGCAAGATAAGGCTTGCCTTAACTTTTCTTGTGTTTGCACCTCACTACACGCAACCGATATTGATAATGCAGCCCGCCGCGCGCAAACAAATGTCGTCAATGAATTTTCAGGGCATTCGCTTATTTTCGCGAGAGGGCGAGCAAACATGTCGTAAGCAGATAAGAACAAAGAGAAAACAATAGCTGCAAGGACGTTCCTCACTAATGATCTCGAGACTTCGAAAGCGCTTACGCCATGCAATTTTGCGTGCAAACATTTAATCTGTTTGTCTCAAATTAGGACTCCCTTATAGTCTATGCTGCTGATCCCAAGGAAAACAATCAAAAGCTTTGCTGCATTGTCTTGCAAACATGACAAGTTCTCAATGTTTTCTGCTGGTCCCTCTAATTCTCACAATGACTCCTTTATCAGAAACTATCATATATATCCATATTCAATTGCACAATTGCAAGCTTTGACACCGCAGTGCTGATTCGAACTATATTGCTTGATATGCTACACTTTTAACTCATCTCCACTTTAGAGACCTCAACAGTTAACTCAGATCACATCAACCTCCCTTCGTTTCTGATCCAGTATTTGGATTCACACTTTCCATCGTCAAGTTTCCAAACATCGGACGATTGTATCCTCTATGACGATATGGAATCTCCAGAAATTCATTCAGCGTAGGTGACAAGAGCTCTTGTCCGAAACTACCGAACGAATACGTATGAGATTGTGACTACTTTCCATACCTCTGACAAGATGATCACAGGATATTGGGCTGGGATTGGGGCAGCACCGCAATCAGAGTCAGTCTACTCACGTTCCAAGGTAGAGAGCGGATTCTACAAGATATATTCAACACAGGATCTCATCCTGGGCACGATGAGCGATACCAAAAGGGTGCCTTCAACTCGGCCCTGTATCTAGACGGAAAGGGCGATGTGTACCTTGGTGAAAGAATGGACGATAGTCGAATTCCTGCCCCCTCCAAGGAACTTTTCAGCAGCAATTCCGCCGCCATCAATAGTTTCAAGGCTATCAATAAGAATCTGAACAGGGGGGAATCAGGAGCCCCCAAGAGCTCATTGACGAGGGAATGGACGCCATCGCCAGAGATGTTCTTCAGCAAGTACAAAGTTACTGTCAAGGAGGGTATTTGCACGGTCGTGTGCTCAGCGAGGTCAAGATCCTTCGGGTTGGGCTGTCCTACCCAGCATTCTGGGGGCACGAGGAGCGAACCTTCTACGAAGACATCATTAGGAGAGTCATGTCTGATTTCCCTGATATTTTTACGACCGACACAGATGTGGACTTCCACGTAGAAAGTCTAGCTTCAGCACATAACTTATTCTGGAACCAACGCCTCCACAATGAGATTCTTCGAATATCCGACAAACCTGCACTTTTAGTCTTCTTGGACTTTGGCGGCTACACTTTGGTAAGAATGTAGACACCTTGCTCCCCACATCCGAAGCCGCGCCCGGTATGAGATGATACTGACAAACATCCATCAGAACGGCTGCATGTTTACTGTTGTACAGGGCAAGAAACAGGTGTTTAGCTACTATAGAGTTGGCGACACATTCTGTAAGTCGGTACTTCGATTGTCTCTGTTTGTGCTGCTGTGGAACAGCCGTGGCTAAATCTTGTTCGCCCAGGCACAAGAGGCAGCACTGAACTGTGGGAGCAAGCCTTGGGGAAATTTGCAATAGAATACTTGGAAAAGAAGCTGAAATCCAAGTTACCTCCAAGAGAGCGGACGCAGCTTCTTCAAAACTTTCATCTGCATATCAAGAAGTTACGCTCGGACAAGATCAAGGAGATGTCGCTGCATGTCACAGATCCGCAGAATGCAAGGAGATCGCTGACGGTGTATCTTTCGGAAGAAGAAGCCGAGGGCTGCTTTTTGGATGGGATAAACGACCCATCGAGTTGGCAAAGGAGAAAATTGCTGAGGCGGCAACTCTCAGCAACAGGGTACGAGTTGTAGTTTCCGGCGGAAGCGGCAAAAGCTCCATCGTCCAGGCCTACATCTGGGAGGCGTGCAGGAAGGCCAAAATCGATGATCCCTTCTTTTTTCACGAAAAGGCGGGAGATAAGGAGTAATGATAGCTGTTCCAGAGCTTCTCTCAAACGTCATATTTGCTAACTTACGCTGTAGTTCATGGAATATCTCCAAAGGAGCGGCAATTGCCACGGCGACTACCATGACGGGCCTTGAGTTCATAGAAAGAGGGGCAGCATTCGGAATCCAAGTTGGGCACTTGAAGAATGATGGTGGCTCGGCATGGAAGAGAAATCAGTCAGCCGTCGCGAAACAGGCAATCTTTTGGCAAGAAGAGGTCGAAGTCACCGCAGATACAGTATATCCAAATTTACTTTAACAGATATCATTAATACAGAGCTTTAAGTTATGACTAAAAGTATTTCACTTATCTCTACTGGGGATTAGAGGCTAATATATTTACTATACAGACGAAGTCTTATCCTTTCACAACATAGTGTTCTAGAAAGAAATGGCTCAAGATCGTATATAATCCGTTCTTACAAGTCTCAGAACGCAAAGAGGAGCTTACGACATTACTAAGCTACGATGTCCTCGAGCTCCCTCTATCGGATTAAAAGTCCAATTCGACCTCGGCATACGGCCAAGGCTGCGCAGGGGCTAACGAGGGGCCCTATTTACGATTATTATAAACTACTTAACCTACAATTAGAACCTCCTTTTTATACCTTATATAGTATATTAAAATAGTTTAATTAACCTATTTTATTAACTTATAGTTCGAACTAATTAACTAATATCCTTATAATAAGGATATTAATACTAATTAATAATTAATTTTTATTATTATAAATTAGTAAAGCCCCCCCCGACGGAGCAATCCGCCGGGGCTATACTATATATTACGTATTAAAGAAAACTAGGTATATTGCGCTTTATACCTAATTACTAATTAAAATAGCTCCCGACCTTCTACTACGTAAAGTCCTCTAAGTTCTAGCTATTTAAAGGGCGAGCTATACCTACTCTAACGTATATAAAACCTCTTAATACTAGCCCGCGTAAGTAGCTAAATCTTATATTATATACTCTTTCTTATTAAGAATTAAAGGACCCCTTATATATTCTTTTATATTTATAATATAGCTTATATTAGAGGGATTTTTAGCTTTATAAAATATAATTTCTAAATTAATATTAATATATTAGATTTTAATATCTATATTAGCCTAGCTATTTATAGCGTTTATACTATTACCTAGCTAAATTTTATATTATTAAAAAGTACTACGCTACTCCTTAAGTATACCTACGCAAACTACGATAGCTAGGGCGTCGAGGGGGCCTAATTTATTGAGCCCTAGAGGGGGGGACCTATCGAGGGGTATCTTTAGAGAGTCCTAGCCTACTAGTTACTAACTATATACTAAGAGGTTCTTAACGAGTAGTAGTTTATATATTAATAAGTACGTTTAATAGGTTTATTTAATAAGCTTATTTAGTAAATTTATTTAGTTTAAATAGAGCTTTAGGTAATATTAAAAGTAATAAGGATAAAAAGAATCTTTACGAGCTCTAGTACGAAGAGTAGCTAGATATTAGCCTTTTTAGCCCTTTTTTTAAAACCCTCTACGTTACTATTAAAGTTTAAAACCTTTATAATTAAAAAAAGCCGCCTCTAACTATTACGGCCGACTATTATAGCTAACTATTATAGCCGACCTCTATTATTAACTTTTCTAACTAGCGCCGCTACGTAATAAAGAGGGTAGCTTACTTATCCCGAATTAAATAGCGGTTTTTATATTAAAATTACTATATTATATTAAGCGCGTGCTTAGGATATATTACGCGTATTATATAGTTAAAAAGTATACTATATCGTATATTTTCCTTTAAAAGCGTAATCCCGTTAAGGTCGATCTTTTATACCTATAAAGCTAGAAAAAAAACCACTATATAAATTAGTAAAGTATCTAGTATAAAAAAGATAACCTCCTTAAATAGAACGTAATAAGAGAATTATATTACTTAACTTTATAAAAAATAAGTAATAAAATATAGAATCTCTATAATAGAACGAAGTAAAAGAATCGTAGCCCTTAATTACTTATAAAAGGCCGACGTCTACTACGTTAAAATAATCCCTAATAATTAAGGAAAATATTAAGGCGACCGAGCTACCGTTATTAACCTTATATAATCCTTCCTTATTACATAACTCTCCCACAGCCGGCCTATAATTAGGAGCTAGCTAGTTAAATTAGTAAAAAGAAATACTTACGTAATAACTACTTACCTAATTAATTAACGTAATAAACGAGCTCGATAATACGGTATAAAAAAGTACTATATAATTAAAAAAAGGGTTCCCTAAGTATAGTAAATATTCTTAATAAGCGCAGTAAGAACCCGTATAAGAATTATAAAACTAAAAAGTCTACGGTATATAAAAAGGTCTATTATAACGAGGGTCTTACGGATACGACCTTAAAGCCCGTAATTTAAATAATCTCCTCATAGCCCTCTCAACTATTCTCTAAATATTACCTAAGAATATAATATAGAGGGTAGTATAATAAAAAAAAAGAAATTTAAAAATTATAATAGCCGTAATTCACGAATTATAAATATTACGAATATTAGAAATTAGCTTAGTAGGGAGGTTACTATTCCTAAAAAAATCTTTTTATAGTCTCTTATTAAAGTTACGATTATTATAATAAAAGAAATATTTCAAAAGGCCGCTAAAAAGCTCTTTTTTTTATATTACTAGCTCTTAATACGAAAATTACTAATTTTAAAAAAGTAAGAAGTAAACTACTAATTAGTAATAATTTATTTAATAAATATATACGCCTCTCGGGTTTTAACTTAGAAAAAGGCGTTACGTAATTAAAACGTTATTAAGCTACTCGTAAATCTATTTCTAATATTAATTAATTAAGTAAATAAAAGAACACTACTAAAATAGTATTTAATTAAGAGGATTAAGAATAAATAATAACGAGGCTTAGTATAAAGAGATAAGAAGAAGTAAAAAGGTCCTAGACCTTAATAAATTTAATAACTAATAATAGTATACTATTACTAAGGCTAGTAAATAGTTCTAAAATAACCTTATTAAAATTAAATATACTAGCTAATATAAATCGAGGTACGAGTTAAGGAATAACGAGGAGTAAGTTAGTTTATAACTAAAAAAAAAAAATTCTTATACTATATAAATAAATAGAAATCTAATTAAAATACTAAAAAAAGTAAGTATATAGAAATTTTAATAACCTTAATAGTAAGTAAATCGACGTAGTATTAGTCTATTTTATAAAAATCTATACTTAAAAAGGGCTCGAGGAGTAACCCCTATTTTACGAGATTATTAGTAACTTAGGTAACTAAAAAAATAAGTAGTTCGTAAGTACTAATCCGAATATAGTAAAGAGGGTTATTAAATTCCTTTACTATTGAGGTATTTTACTAGCCTAAGTAATAGAATAAAGAGCTTATAAAACGCTTATTACTATAGTCGTTACTAACGAATTTATACTATAGGATTAAAATTAAATCGACCGAATAGTAATAAAATATAATAACTTTAGTAAAAGGGTAAACTAACTCGAATTTTTATTAAAAATTATTAATAGTAATATATTAGCGCTTATTATAATAAAGGCTACGGAGATTATATAAAAAGAGCGGTTATTAACGATTTTACTAATCTTAATAACTAGCTTAGTAACGCTACTAATACGTAGCTTACTACTTATTAACTAAAGAGGGATATAATTAACTATATAAAGTTAATACGACTACTTTAATATATAAAAAATACGTAAAAAGACCGACCTAATAGTCGCTATTATAAAATAGTTTACTAACCTTACGAAAATCTTTTTTAAAAAGAAATTATACTTAAAAAAAAATACGAAGTTTTATAAAAAACCCTTATAATATTTTACGAGTATTACGAAAAAATTAGAATCCGAAAATAATAATACTACTTAGTAATTAATATTATACTAACTAATAAGGCTACGGAGTATTATTATAAAGTAGTATGTACTATTAACTAAACTGACTTTTAAACGTAGTTAACGTAATTTAAAGTCGCTTTAAGACCTAACATAAGAGTTTAGAGCTCCTATTTAAGCTAAGAGTATTATTATTTAGGTTTATAATTAGAACGATAAAAAGAAAATCGAAGCTAAAGATCCTTAAAGAGCTTATTAATCGAATTAATAAACTAGTAGAAATATAGCTAAATAAAGGGATAAATAAATAAAAAGTTAAATATTTATATATTACTATTTAAAAAGTCCTAGAAATAAGGGTAACTCTATATTAACTACTTAAATATTATAAGACCCTCTACTTAAGGCTAAGGTCTAGCTTTAATATTAAAATAAGAATACCTTAATAAACGTATTTATAATCGTATAACGGCCCTTATTAATAATACGAAATTAACTATACGTATAAAAATAAGGGGAGAGATACTAAGTATAGTAACCGCTAGGCTAAAAAAATAAACTCCTTAACTAGCTATTAATTAGATTTAAAATAGGAGTAATAAAAAAAGAAGTATTTTATATATAAAAAGGACGGCTATTAGTTAAGTAATTATTTTAAAAAAGAGCGTACTAAATTATATAAATAGTATAAAAAGTCGAGAATAATAAATAATAAAACTAGCCCTTATCGATTTAACTAATTCTTTATTATATATAAGGGTAAATCTAAAAGTATAATTAGTAACCTAAAAGATCTATATATAATAAGAAATTTAGAAAATAAAGAAAATCTTACTTCGTATACTAATAAAATAAATTTTAATAAAATCGATAAGATTAACTATTCCTTTTTTGCCCCGTTAGTCTCTAGAGGATATATAAAGCTAAACGAATAAAAGGTAATAAAAGCTCTTAATAAATAAGCTTTTATTTATAAATAATAAAAGAAAATTCCTTAGATAATAAATATAAATAAATAAACGAATCTAATAGTACTAAACCCTATTTTACTAATATTTAAAAACAATTTAGTACCTCTCTTAATACTTAAAAAGAAATAGGGTACTAAGTAATTCTAAAAGTACCTAGAGGGGTCCTTTTTATACCCCCTAAATTACTTAAATACTAACCTCGTATAAGTATTTTACGCTAGCAAATAATACGGCCTAGATATTTTTTAGAGGATTATTCTAAATATAGGGGTATTATAATAATTAACTAAGAATAAGGGGCAATTCTACGCACTCTAAAAAATATCCTTAGTTACGTTAAATACGTTAATAATAAATATTATAACGATTAGTTTTAGCCTAGGTATAGAAATATACGCCCTAAGTATAATAAAAATTAATATATACTTAAGTACAATAGTCTTTTATATCCTACTTATTAATATACTATTTTTATTATACTTAAAAAATATAGACTAGTTAAGTATTATATTTAATAATACGAGGGATAAACTATTAAATAGTAAGTAGTTTATACTTACTAAAAGGTAATAAGGGTATACGTTTATAAAGCTCGAATTAAATATTAAATCTATTAACTATTTTATAAAAAGAAAGCTTAAGTAATTATATAAGCGCTTCGGCTACTTATTAATTATAAAACTATATAACCTCTTTAAATAATTAAAGAATAATATAAAAATAAGAGCTCTAGAGTACTTAATAAAAATATATTATTAATACTAAATAAACGCCTAGAGCCCGCACAGATTTAAGTTTAAATTATATAATAAGCTTAACTTTAACTAAAAAATCGTTATTAATATTTTTTATTTAAATAATCGCTTAGTATTATATATTATTAACGAGGCTATATTATTTTTAAAAGGCTAATTCCTTAGGGACCTATTTACTAAAACTATTTAGTTAATACGTAAAAAAGCGTAGATCGATATATATTAAGAGCTACTAAATAGGATTAGAACTAATATAAGTACTAGTTTTAAATTAGCAAAGTTTAAAAATAGAATTATTATATATAATATATAACTAAAAGTCGTATTTATTAAAGTATACTATAGTATTAATAAAATAAAAAGAGCTTATTAGTAATTAAAAAAAGCGTTTAAAATTATTTATAATAAGTACCCTAATACTACGGATAAAGAGTATTTTTAAATAGTATTTAAATACTATAACGATATTATAGGCCTAAAAGGACTAGTTCCGACGCTTCTCATATTCGGAGCATACTTAAGAATAATAATAGCCTCGCTATTATTACTAAATATAGCCTAGCGAGCTTAGGTAATTAATAAGGTAATAAAAGTAGTCTAGGAGATAAATACGAAGTACTAAATTAATAAGGCTATTACTACTTATAATAAGCTAAATATAAGCCCTAACCTTAATATATTACTAAATTTAAATATTAAAATATAAAAAGAAACTACTAAGTAGTAATTAGGCTTATATAAATTAATCTTAGTTAATAAACCTTTATATATCGTTACTAAGGATCGAGACTAATTACTTAAAATATTAATTATAGTAATACGACTATATTACACCGATCTTAATAAAGAGATATTAGCTTAATAACAAAAAAGAGCTAAAAGAATCCCCTTAGTAACGTAAAGAAGAGCAAGAGATTATCCTTAACAAAATTATTATAATAAAATAAGTAAATAATAATAGTAAAAAAAAAAGTAATATATATACTACTAAGATGTATAAAAAACCTAAATAAAGGGCACTACTTCGATAATTTATTACTAATAATATTTTAATTAGTATATTTTATATAGTAAAAGAAAAGGCCGATTTCGTACTTATAACTTAATTATAAAAAGATAGTATAATAATAATAGCTAAAAATATATTAGATTCGGGATGCGTATAGCGACAGGTCGCTAATAAGTTAGCGACTAAGTACACGGATTATATTAGGGAAGAACTTTTTACGAAGCAAAGCCCGTACAAAGGACTCTATAAGCTTTAGTTTTATAATATACCCATACCTATATTATAGGCTCGCTAGTTAAGTGCTCATAGCCCAATCTCTTATAAAAAGACCTTTCGAGGGATTAGACTTAATAGAGGTAAAAACACTACGTAATTAAGGGGTCTATTAATTTATCCTCTACGATCTAGTTAAATACGCAAATCTATATATTTTTAAAAAAGTAAGCGAGTAATACGTAGCGTACTTATATTTAAAATTTATAATATAGTTAATAGTATTAACCTTACTTATACGATTTTAACTATACTTAAAAAAATTATAAATTAACTTAACTTTTTTACGATCCTTACGATCGTTTATACTAATTTATATTTATAATATAAATACTTTATTAAGCTAGGTATTATAAAAAAAAAGAGGTTTATAATAAATATTATAACCCTTAAGTAATTATATAAATAACGAGAGATCCTTAAGATCCGTTAAATTAATAATAATAATAACCTCGCTAACGCTTTTATAAAAATAGTACTTAATAAAGAATTAAAATAATTCGTTAGTAAAAAAAAAGTAATAGTACGAATAAAAAGATAGGTTATATAAAAAAAGTAAAAAAAAGGGATAAAAAAAAACGACTTAGTAAACGGGCCCGAGGTTAAATTAAACTTCTATTTATAATAATAATAATAATAATAGTAATAATAAAAGTAGTAGTTAGATCGATAAAAAAAAGAAAATTAATATTAAATTAAAAATCTAATTTAACCTTAGTATACGGCCGAGGCTACGTAGGGGCTAATAAGGGGCCCTATTTATAATTACTATAGACTATTTAACCTACGGTTAGAACCTCTTTTTTATACCTTACGTAGTATATTAGAATAGTTTAATTAACCTACTTCGTTAACCCACGGTTCGAACCAATCGACTAATATCCCTGTAATAGGGATACCAACACCCTCCACCCAAAAGAGGCTACTGGCGTTTCACTCATTCAATTACCTACGACGGGGATGCCATGATCCTTTCGCTGCAAAGAGACTATTTGGGGACCAGCAAAAAAGCACGTACAGTCATGAGATCTGAGGCTCCTTTCTCCTGTCCCATGTATTTTGAAAATTCTTCAAATTGTTTCTTGCTCGACACGGATGTGGATGATGAAGGTCGTGGTCTTCGACTCAGTGAAGAGGGAACGCTTACATCCTCCTCTGTGGACTCCGTGAAGGAACAGCTGAGAGGCCTGAAGAGCAGCGCACAGAACCATCGTCCGCCTTGCAAACGCCAAATACAGGTATCGGAAACGTCGCCACTGACGAAGAGGCGACAACCCGGATGGAAGCCCACTGGTCATCTCCTTCCCTTTCGACCACCTTCAGCGGCAAGCTGCGATTCATCACAAGGGCAGAACGAAAGAATCTCAGGTGCACAGATTTCAGTTGTTGGTAACACCCATGATAGCAGTTCTGATTCCGATTACGAGCCTACCAGTCATCCAGGGACGCCTCCAACAAGATCGATGGAGACAAGAAGTGGCTCATTACGAGAACGAGGCGCGCACACCCCGTCGTCACTCGAATTGGGAACCGAGTATTCGCTAGCCCCTTCAGAAGATGACAGTGAAGATGTTAATCTTGCCTCCTAATATTCCGGGTTAGGTGACAGCCTTTGAACAACTGCGATATTCAGCGTTTTCCCTACGGCATCTTTTCTGAACCGCGCTTAATCCGCCGATTGGACTGAGAGGAGGGAAAGATAGTTTGCTAGCTAATACAATCGTTTTATTCTTACTCAATCCTGCTTCAGCTCATAATCTTCTACGTACTTAGGCTTTTTGGAGTGTGCGTCCCAAAAGGAAAGGAATTGAGGGTGTTGCCGCAAGTGAAGTACTGAGGGTTAAATTGTATTGAGGTCGAAGTACAAGGGATGCCGCAGTAGTAAAAGCGGTAAAAGCGAACTTACTGCCATATAAACGAACAGTTTATTCTATGTTCCAGTTGCAGGCTTGAAATTCACTGTTTATGGAAACTAATACAAGCAATAAGGCTTATTCTTCAAGTTGTAGAGGCTGTTTTCACACATAGAGGAACAGGTACAAAGCGCAACCCAGGGCCCGTCCGCGTTGTGTTACGGCACATTCAGACTGGCAAGTACATTAAACATCCTTAAAAGGCCTCAAATATTTGCCAATTTAGCTGTAACTGGGGCTGTGTAGGGGTGGCGCCTGGCAACATGGGTATAAGCTGTGGTAATTGGTGGCTTCTATAGGGGCGCACGTGTGAGAGCAATCACTGGCACGATATGCAGCATTGCCACTTGCCTAGCCTATGGAAAGTTATGCTTATTATTTTACTCTTGGTATTGAGAACAAATACGACGGTCGGTCTTGCAGGTCACTCGCGAAGCCTTCGATAATGGATGGTAGCGAGGAAATTTAAAACGGCAATCTTCTGGATCTGAATTCTAAGTAGGCTGTTGTAGTGTCTATATGTGGAGGATGCGATATCAAATGCGATTTTTGGTTGGGCACTAGCATAACTGTTGGTAGAAGTATTGATGGCCTTTTGTGCCGTATCGAGGTACGTAAATGAGGCATAGATATCAAAGCCAAACACTGTTTCTAGTCATCCACGGACTTCAAGTCTCGCCTCATTCTCCACTTTGGCCCGACCTTCATTTCTATATACATGAGGGGTAGGAGTAGAGCACAAACGCCGCCAAGTAGAACATAACTCCAACTGATGCGCAAGGCAGCCGTCATCCTGTCGATGAGACCCACCAAGAGGGCTGCCAGTAAGCAGCGTACGAGGTTCGTCTGTGACAACATTAGCATTTCCAAGTTCTGGCATAGTTCTTCAGAGCAAGTTACTTACACATGCTGTCGCAGCCGAGCTCCTAGTTTGTAGAATATCGATCATCAGAGTCATGGTTGTGTTGAGAATAGCAATCGATGTATACCCCACTAGAAGCGTCAGCTGTGGGATCGCGACTTTATCAAGGACATGCAGCTCATGAGGTTAACTTACAGACAATTTGAAGGACGAGAGGAACAGCGATATGTACCCCTCGGTCGACGCAAAAGCCCCATGCTATGACAGCTCCGGAGAAAAGAACCAGTAACACGGGCATGGTCCTTAAACGTGCATACTCCTTAGGGAATAAGAAAGCGCCATCAGATTCCTCAACCTTTCTCTTAATACGAGCATAATCCCAATCGAGGAACTTGCCGGTGAGGGTGCTGCCAACGATCATGCCGAATCCCGTGGGCAGGTAGCACAGACCGAGGGCGGTTTCGGACAACCAAGGATAGACTTTAGCAAAAGAAGAGGCAACCGTCGTGACAACGGTGTTATTGACTGCGTAAACGACGCCCGTGAACGTGAGGGTTATAGCGACGTCGGGATATACGAGGATGACAAAAGGGTTGATTGATCGTTTGACGCCGGGCTTGTTGCCCTGAATCTTATTCTTCCTTCGGGATCTACCTACTACGGGTAGAAAAGGGGTGTATACTCCACCAAGAGAGACACTTCCGTTGCCGACGAGGTTGCGAAGAGTCTCCGGGAGGAACCTATAGAGATGGGTAGCCGTCAGCGCACGGTCTCGAGGAAGAAAGGAAGGGCGAGGGTTTGTTTCATTAACAAGGCGTGACTTACAAAAGGATGAAGAGAAGGCAGCAAACAGCCATGATGACCTGGAACCAGAAAATGGAGCGCCAGCCAAGTTTATCAGAAAGTGCACCACCAATCGCCGGAGCAATACAGGGTGAAAGCTGATAGTGTTAGTACCATGATAGAGTAAGGTACCTTTCGCAAAGCTCCAATAGTTGGCCAAACGTACCATAGGGCCCAGATTGAACGTGCCGAAGAATCCTCCCCTCTCCTCGGGAGTCGAAATGTCCCCGATGACACCCGCACCTGATAATCAATTGATTAGCGTCGCACATACCTTAGAGTGGGATGAAGAAAAGGAGGTGTTACCAAGAGCGATTGTGCTAGCGCAACCTGCAGCCTGCAAGCATCGGAGGACGATTAAGAGCCAGAAAGCGTCTGTAGGAATTACGGCTATTCCTATACACGCTCCGATCAAAATGGTCAGGCAGACTAGGAAGACTGGCCTCCTCCCGTAGCGGTCGGAGAGGGGTCCCCATAGCATCGGAGCTATTCAGGTATAAGTGTTAGGTCGTATTCATCCACTGAATAGCTGGTAGGGTGAATATCAGGGGGCATTTTTTTGCAGGTCGTCTTTTACTTACACACGCCCTGAGTCGCCAAAAAGGCTGTCACTGTCAAGTTCAGAAGCTCGACAGACTTGCCGAATGCTTCTGATAGCTTCGGGATACCAGGTAGGTAAATGTTTGCCGGCAGCGGGCTACGCCGAATGTCAGGGTAGGCAATGTGAGGCACGGAAAGACCTTACTTACCTATAGAATCCCGCAACGGCGACCATTGCGACAATGAACCACTTCTCTGTGCGAGAAAAGATGCTATAGGGCTCCGTTGGTGCATTCCCTTCCAGCGGAAGCACGAGGTTCTCCTGTCCGGGTTGGGGGTTCGAAGCAGCCGCAACGCCGGTCTCGGCATCGGGGCCATCGGTTTTAGGTTCACCCATCGTGGGGCGCAAGTCGGAGGCCGCAGATCGGGGAAGTGGAGGCCGTGATGGAACCGTCCGGACGGCTCAATGGACTTGTGGTTCTCTTGGCGGAGGGAAAGGTTGAGAATAAAAGGAAGAAATGCCCCTTGAGGTCCCCCTGCTGGCGAAATACTCATACCACCTCGGCCTACGAAAAATCTTGACCGATGACATTCTGGACCCCACGCAGACCCAGAAATCGGCCAAAATATTTCGGCGCCGGTTTCGGAAAAGGCGAACAGCGGCGGGTCTGCCGCGGCACGGTCATCCGAGAAGTCAGAGGGGCCAGTCCCCGTTTCTCAGGCTATGGACGGTTCGCATTAGTTAGCCTGGGCAGTCATTGATGTAATTTGTTGCTAGGCCTGCTAGGTAAGCGGACTGGCACATTGGCAGAGAGGCTCTTGAACGGTGGATCTGTGTGGGTTCGGCTCGTGGGGACTTCAGGGCCAGCTTGCGGTGATGTTTCCGGCGCATATCCGGGGTGCCAAGTTTCAAGGTTAGTGATAGGCTACCATAGGCTCGTGGCCGCTAGGAGGTCCGATATATCGGAGGCTAGGACCTTGAGATATTTGACAATGTCTTCTGCCTGTTTTTCATCTTGTCCAGAGATGCGAGGTGCGGCTTCGAAGGGCCGAGGCTGATGGCTTCTTAGCGACCGGCTCCCACTTGGAACACTTTGGCGAAGAAAACCTTCACCTCTACATGTGCCTTGTCCAAGTCAATCATATGGCTGTTATTATGTATCAAGCCCCTGCGCGATCGGGTTCAACACCACCTCTAAGCAATGATAGACTTGGTCGTTAAGGATAAACCAAAAGACCTGTCAGCTTTGACCTCGTTAAAAAGTGACGACTATCTTGCACAACCTCTAATCCACGACCATCACAAGTGTAATCGAGCTTTCATAGCAGAATGGGCTCAATGGAACGACCTCTCCAGAGTCATCCTCTCGCCACAACGATGCGCGATACGGAAAGCGAAGTTTCTATCATAGATGCGCAGAGAGGAGAGTGAAAGAGCTAGAATGTTAGTATCCCTATTACAGGGTAATTAGTTCGAACCGTAGGTTGACAAAGAGATTAATTAAACTATATAAATTTCTGCGTAAGTATAAAAGGGAGGTTCTAACTATAAGTTAAGTAGGCCGTAATAATAATAAATAGGGGCCGTAATTAGCCCCTACATAGGCTACTATACGCCGAGATCGAATTAAACTTCTAATTTAATACTAACTTTCTCTTTTTTTTATAATTTTAATTATTATAATTAGAGGTATAATTTAACCTCGGGCCCGTTTACTAAGTCGTCTCCTTTTCCCCCTTTTTTTTTACTCTTTTTATATAACCTATTTTTTTATTTATATATTAACTTTTTTACTACTTATAAATTACTCTAGCCCCTTATTAAGTACTACTTTTATAAAAGTATTAGTAAAGTTATCGTTATTATTAATTTAACGGATTTTAATAATTTCGTACTTTTTATATAATTACTTAATAGCTATAATACTAATTATAAGCCTTTTTCTTTATAGTCCCTAATTTAATAAGATATTCGTATAGTAAATAGGAATTAGTATAAATAACCGTTAGGATTAGTAAAAGGTTAAGTTAATTAGTAATCCTCTTTAGCGTTATTAAAATTATATTAGCGAGGTTAACGCCGTTAACTATACTATATATTTTTAATATAAGTATACTTCTCGTTACTTATTTATTTTTAGTTAATAAGTAGTAAATTATATTATTATATATTATAAATTCGCTTTTACTTATATTCTTATTAACTAGGATAATAATATACCCTAATTATAAAATAAGGTCCTTTTTATTTATAAATAAGCTATTAATAAAAATATAGAGCTTATTAGCCGCGAGGTTAATTAGGTAGTAAACGAGGCCTCGATCGAGGTTCGATTACTACTACTTAAGCTACTTATTAAGTACCTCGACGTCTTATTTATTTAGTTCTATAACCTACGCTATTTTAATATAATTAAAAGTTATTTTAAGCTAGTAAATATTTATAATATATACCCCTCGCGCGAGCTTAGTTTTATATTATTTATTAACGTTAATTACGTTCGGATTAACGAGGGTAATTTTTTTATTTTACTCCTTTTATTAAAGAATAACGGTTTTTCTCTTAATTATAAGAATCCTACTATTAAATATTAGTAAGTTATTCGTTATAAGGACCTTTTTTTAGCTTCGTTACGAATCTCGTTTTTTAAAGCTTTTTATCCTCTTTTTTTATAAAGTTAATATTAAATAAGCTTAATATATCGTTAGTTTATATTTTAATAATTATAAATTAATTATTTATATACTTAGAGATTAGTAAGTACGGATCGTACGTAAATATAACTATTAAGAATTAGTTAATATAAAAATCGTAGTATATAGCTTACTAATAAGTACCTAATTCTACGAGCCTATATAGTAGCTTAAGTACCTTAATAATCGTACTTTTTAAGTACTTACTAGCTATTTTTTTTAGTAAATAAGCTACGATTTTTCTTATAAACCCTGTGGCTAATTAAGTATAGGCCTAGGTAATATTACGGCTCTAAATCTCATATCCCTTTTTCTATAGTAATACTATTAGTATTATTATTAGCTATTAGCTATAATACTATACTATAGGCAATTACGTAAGTAACGTCGCTTTTTTAATATTGCTGTATTTTTAAATTATATACCTAGATTTCTTATATAGTTAGGGTATTCTATTTTTTTTTAATTTTACGAACTATTTACGATTTAAATATATAGAGATTTATATACTTTTTTAAGTTATAGAGGATAAATCGATAGACTCCTCAATTATAAAGAGTATTTACTTTAATAAGATCTAATTCCTTATACGGCTTTTTAGTAGTTATAATTACGCCTTCTTTACGTAGTTTAATTACTAGCTCGAAATCGGCTTTCTTTTTTACTATATAAAAAGTATTAATTATTTTATTATTAATAATAAATTACTACGTTATAGCTTATTATTATAATCTTTTACGACGTTTCGCTAGTAGTATTAGTACCTTTTTAATAATTTCCTCTTTCTTATTATTTATTAATACCGCTATAACGATTTTATTAAAAGTAATTTCCTATACCTTTACTACGGGTTATATAGTTTCCCCTAGCTCTTTTTCTTTTTATAAGTTAGAAATTACCTTATTAAGATTTATATAATATAGTTTAATTATAGTAATTAATACCCCGAGTAGCTAGTTACGATCTTTTATAACTATATAAGAGCGCTTATTAATAAAAATTAATTTATATAGCCTAGCTTATTATTAAATAATTTCGTACTATATTTATATATCTAAATTTAGTAATCTGTTTAAATTAACCCCTATATTAGGTCTATTATATATAGTAATTACTTTATTAATTTGTTTTTTTATACTTACTTTACGTAGTACTTATATTACTTTTTTAACTACTCGGGCTCGTTAGCTTATGTTTAATAATAGTAGCGAGGCTAAGGTCGTTCTTAAATATATTCTAAATACTAGAAGCGTTAGTATAAGCCCGTTAGGCCCTATAGTATTATTATAGTATTTAAGTACTATTTAGAAGTATTTATTATTAATAAAATCGGGATTTTTTCTTTAATAATTTTAAACGCCCTTTTTAGTTATTAGTGTGCCCTTTTTACTTTTTTAATATTATAGTACGCTTTAACGAGTACTATTTTTAGCTATATACTATAAGCTACCGTATTTTCTTTAAATTTTACTAACTTAAAACTAGTACTAATAGCGGTCCTAATACTATTTAACGGTTCTTAATATATATTAATCTAGCTTTTTTATAGGGCTACTTATACTATCTTTACTTATAAATCTTATAAAAATTACCCTACTTAAAATAATATTACTTCGTTAATTATATATAGGACTAGTTAACTATTTAGGTAAAAAATATTAATAACGATTTTCTAATTAAAATTAAGCTTATTACGTAATTTAAATTTAAATTTGCATAGGCTCTGCGTATTTATTTAGTATTAATAGTACACTTTCGTTAACTACTCTAGCGCCCCTATTTTAATTTATTATTACTTAATTACCTTAGTAAATTATATAGCCTCGCGACTAACGGGTGGCCAAATCTCTAGTATAGTCGTCGGAGCTTATTTTTTATTAAATAATTAATCGACTTCGTATCGTTAATAAGCCTTATAAACGCATACCCCTATTATTATTTAACTATTTCGAAGTACTTATCGCTAGAGATTTTATTCTTCGTATTATTAAATATAATACTTAGTTAATTTATATTTTTTAAATATAAAAGAAATAGAGTATTAAGGGGTAAAATATAAAAAGTTATCGTTCTAAAATACGTCTTAACTTTTACTATACCTAGGGCGACGATTCTTTTACCTAGGCCGAAGCTAATTCTTATAATACTTACTATTAACGTATTAAGCATTATTAATACGATTTTTTATAGTACTTAGAATTACTCTTTTCCTCTTATTAACTATTACAATACCCCAGTATTTAGAATAATTCTATAAAAATTATTTAGGCCGTATTTTTTATTTACGTAAAATACTTATATAAGTTTAGTGTTTAAGTAATTTAGGTAGTATAAAAAGGACCCCTCTAACTACCCCTAGAATTACTTAGTATTATATTTTTTTTTAAGTATTAAAAAAATAGAATTCTGCGCTATTAAATTCGTCCTTTTATCTACCTCTATATTTATTATCTAAAGGACCTTCTCTTATTATCTGTAAATAAAAGCCTATTTATTAAGAGCTTTTACTACTTTTTATTCGTTTAGCTTTATATATCCTCCCGAGGCTAACGGGGTAAAAAAAGAGTAATTAATCTCGTTAATTTTATTATAATCTAATTCGTTAATATAGGGGGCGAGATTTTTTTTATTTTTTAAATTTCTTATAAAGTATAAATACTCTAGGCTACTAATTTAGTTATTTTTACTAAGTTTTATACCCCCGGATCTACCCTTATATATAATAAAAAATTAGTTAAACTAATAAAAACTAGTTTTACTATTTACTACCCTCGACTTTTTATATTATTTATACGATTTAGTACGCTTTTTTTTAAAGTAGTTACTTAATTAATATCTATTCTTTTTATAAATAAAATACTACTTTTTTTATTATCCTACTCGCGAGTTAAATTTCTATTTATTTAATAAATCTAGGCCTCCTTATTAACAATTACTATACTTAGCCTCTTTTTCTTTTTTATTATACGTCCGATCGACTTAATATTACTAGTACGGGCCGTCGTACGCCTAGAGGTAGGTTTAGTATAGTATTCTCGCTTCGATATTAAAACTAGATCTTAGCTTTAAATAAAGCGTTTTATAGTCTTCGGGTACTTAGTATAAGGTTATTTTTATTTTTAATATATGTTAAATTATAGTATAAAAATATCTAACTTTTTACTTATTTATTCCCTTATTAAGCTAGGTTTTTGTTAGCTTATTAATTTAATTAATAAGCTCTTTAAGGATTTTTACTTACGATTTACTCTCTATTATCCTAGCTATAAATATAAAAAAAATCGCTCATAATTTAAATAAGAGCTCTATATTCTTATTATAGGTCTTAAAGCGGCTTCGGATTACGTTAATAATACTAAGAAAGTCGTTTTAATTAAAATTATATACCGCTTTATAATAGTAATTAAAGGTTTTACTTACGAGTATAATATTAATTACTAAATAGTACTAGTATTCCCTAATCCTAACTTTTTTATAATAATTATAAAATATTATTAAGGTTTTTTATAAGACCTCGTACTTCCCCTTAGAGTATAATTTCTTTCTTAAGAAGATCTTTTTAAAGTTTATAAATTATTTCGTATTTATTATTATATTTTTAGTATTTATATACGATCCTTACGTTGTTACGTATTATTAATAACTTCGGGTCGTTTACCTCTTTTTTTATTAACCGATTAGTACCGAATTTCGTATTAATAATAGCGACGAGCTATAGATCGAAATTAGTAAGACCGTCGATTATCGTACTTCTAGTATTATATTTTACCTCTATATATCCTTTTATAATAATAGATTACTATTAGTAATTATTAAAAAGAAATTTAGGTTATTTACCCTTTTTTTAAATTTATTAAAGCGATTATACGCTTTATTAACCTATACCTAGTTCTATAATATAAATTCCTCCTTTATAATCGTCGCTACATAGATTTTATATAGTTTTTATAATTATAATTATATTAGTAATACCCCTCGCCCGTATAAGAATTTATTAACTACTTTTATAATTCCTAAGCTTATACTTACGAACTATTTATCTAGTTAATAACTAAGGTCGTTTATAATTTTATAAAATAGGGGTTGCCCTTATAGCCCCTTTTTTTTATAAACCTTAGTTAAATAGATTAATATTACGTTAATTTACTTACCGATAGGTTAATCTACTATTTTATATATCTACGTCCCTTAATAGTCCGGGTTAATATTTATTTATTTATAAGGGATCGGGATTTTATTTAAGATCGGGGTTTTTTTTTTTTTCCTTACCCTAACTCGCTAGGGGTCGTATTCTAGCTCGTGCCCGTATTAGTAATCGCTAGCGTATTTAATTTTAATAAAAATATATTTAACCCGCATATTAACTATAATAAACCCGTGCTTTTATTACTTAACGAATTTATTAAGGTCTAAGTAATTCCTATTTCTTTTTACTATTTTACTACTACTCTCGTTTTTATTATTTTTAATAATTACTACTACCCCTCTAGATCGCTAGTTATTGTACTTATTAAGATCTTCTTTTTTATTTAAAATAAAAGGGTAGGTTTTAGTAGTTCCTTTTTTAATAATAGTAGTAGACTTTTATATTATTATAAAAAGACGAAGTAATTAGTCTTAGGATCTTTATTAGTTACCGATTTCTATTATTTTAAATATTTCTAGCCTCTTAAGCCTCGTACTCTATATAATCTCTAAATTACTTTTTTTTAACCTACTTCCTCTAGGGTAGTATTCTATAAGAATAGTTAAAAGTAAACGCCGGGCGGCTTATAAAAGAGCTATATAGGTTATTAAGTACGGTTAGCGAAGTTAAGCCCTCTTTTTTATAATATTAAAAACTTCGCGGATTTATTAAAAATACCTACTGATTATTATAAATCTTTATTATATCGAGATTACTCGTACTAAGTAGGGATAGATACCTTAGAGATCTTTTTTTTTACGGCTTCTTAGTATCTTATTTTATATCTTTTTAAGTAGTCTTTTTTATAGCTTAATTATACTAATTAAGTAATTATCGCTTACTAGTGGTCCCTTTTATTACTTAGTTAATTTTTTAGAATTAATAATCTCGTACCGGGAGCTAGTATAAAAAAAAAGAGCTCCTTAGCGGCCCTCTAGAGGATTCTTTTCTTTTCCCCTTAGAGCCGTATTTTTTAACCTTTTTTTAAGTTAATTACTACTCTAATAAGAGGTTATAAAACGTCTTTAGGGTAGCCGCTTTTTTCCCTATGATAAGTTAACCTCTAATACTTATAATACTCGTTCTTTAATATTATCAAGACCTCTAAATCCCCTCCTCCCTTATCGAACCGTCCCCTATATTATATTCCTAAGTAATACCTAAGTAGTAATTAAAGAGGTTATAAAAAGATCGTTTATATTACGGGTTTTAAAATTATATCTATAAGACCTTTATTAAGTAAACCTTTTTATATACCGTAAGTCTCTTAGCTTTATAACTCTTCTATAAGTTCTTATTACGCTTATTAAGAATATTTATTATACTTAGAGAACCCTTTCCTCGATCGCGTAGTACTCTTTTATAGCATATTATTAAGCTTATTTATCGTACTAATTAATTAAGTAAGTAGTTATTATATAGGTATTTCTTTTTATTAACTTAACTAGCTAGCTCTTAATCGCGGGCCGGCTGCGGGAGAGTATTAGGCCTCGCCGGTTAGACCCCGTTAGTTAAAAAATAGCTTAAAGAGCGTAGGGAGGGGGACTAAGTAATAGAAGAGTAGCTTAAGTATATATAGAGCGCTAGTAGTATACTTTAAAAGAAGGGTCGATTTTAGTAATTTATTTTTTAAACCCTAATAATAGTTAGCCTCTATAAGCTTTTTCCCTATATCGAATACTTATTAATAATCTAAAATCTTTACTTATAAAGGGGACTAGGCCGGGAGCTTAAAATACTAATAAAAATAAGACGTAATAAGAGAGCGTAATTAGTACTATAATAATAAAAAAAAAACAACTCGTTTTTATTAAACCCCCTAAAATTACCTCCTCTTTAATAAATAATATAAAATCAAAGCGTAGTAAAACGAATAATATAATAATAATATAAAAGGACTATATTATTAAAAATAATAATAAATAATAAATAAAATAACAAACCTCTTACCCTCGCTCGCTAATACTTAAACCGGATAATAAGTAATAGATTAGTAAAACTATAAAAATAAAAATAATAATTAAAAAAGGAAATCCTTATAATAACGTATAAAGAGCGACTATATAAGAGATAAGTAGATTTAAAACGCTTATAGAGCTTTTTAAATAGCCTAGGCCTTATACTAAGAACTATAGTTTTAATTATAATAACTTTAAATATTAACTCTAATATAAATAAGAACGAGAACCCCCGGAATAAGAATAATTTAATAAGCGGAGTTATATTTAAAATACTATTTAAATAATAATAAAGTAACGAGTTCGTACTACCTAAGCCTCTATTTACTAGCTCCTTATTAACTTAAATAAGCACTATAAATAGGACGTTTACGTTTAGACTACTATCTCTTTTTAATTTATTATATATTAATAAATTAGTACGAGACCTATAGAGCTTCCTATTTAACTATTATTATTATTTTAATTTATAAGCTTAGTAAATAAGAATAGACTATAATAAAGTAATATATATAGTTAGTTACCTAAGTAGTAGCGTAAAAACCTCCTAAATATACTATATTTTTAATTATTAAAAGGTCCTTAGGTTTATAATAAACTAAGTTATATAGAGCGAACTAGAGACCTTTTTTAAAATAACCTATCTAATCCCGCTAGCTAAGGGATAGTAACGAGTATATAGTTAAATAGTACCTCGTAAAATTAAAAAAAAAGAGTTAATAAGTTTATTAGCTATATTAACGAGCTCGAGATAGAACTAGAATATATTTTAATAAAAAAGTAGAGAATCTCTATATTAATAAGTAAGCTACGGCCTAAACTACGCTTCGTAATAGTATTATAAATAGAGCTCCTATAAACTCGCTTATAATTAATTTTACTAATAAGACGTATTAAATAATCCTTATTATTAATAAGGAGCTTACGAACGTCCCCTAGGTAATATTCTAACTTAAGCTTAAATAAGCTAGCGAGGAAATACCGAGGTATTAATAAATTAAATATATAAAAAATACGCTATAACTTACTTAATAAGGATATTATATATTATAATTATAAAAAAACTAGCTATATTATAAGGGATTACTTACGACCGTAAGAGTAGTATTAGTAGTACTATAATTATAGCGAAATTAAATATCTTATTAATAATTACCTAAGTATTATATATTACTAATATAATTTAAAAGGGTACTAGGCCGCTAGTTATTAATTAAACCTTACCCTAACTAAGTAACGAGGACTAGTAATAAGCTTAAATACTATTTTAATAAAGAGGGTAACTAGTAATTAATAAGGGCGGCGCTTAAATATCCCTATTTATATATACTTAAACTATATATAAAAGAAGCTAAGTACCCTTATTAATTCGGGAGTAGAAGAGAACATAGTAAGTATCGGGCTATTTAATAGCTTTAACACTAACTTACGAATTTACTTATTATCATAACTAATAAACGTTAAAAGTAAATAGATAGAGATATTAGGGAGCTACTATTTACGGCTTCGAATTATTAATAATAATAACATAACGGAGATATAGCTATATCGTTTCGTAATAATTAATATTACGGTACTTATACTTATCCTTAGGTTCTCTTAGTTAGAAAATATTAACTCGTTAATTAGTTAGAAATAAAAGAAGTAATAGTATCTAATTTACGAACGATATATTTACTTAGATACCCTAAAAAAAGGGTTACTAAATAACTTAGTTTTAATAATACTAGTATATATTATAATTAACCTAGCTAGGGACGGCGACGTAGTATTAGTAAGCATAGCTAAGGATTAAAAACTATAGTACTAAGACTTTGATAACTTATTTTTAAAAAAGAAGGCTATTTTATTACTAAATAGAGCATTATACGACTACTATATTAAACTAAATAACGCTATACCTATCCCCTAAGGACCTATTTACTTATTATTAAATTATAAGCTCGAGATTTTATAAAATTATTTAATAAAAATAGAGGCTAGGGGCTAGATATACTCCTCTATAAGCCCGGCCGGAGTACCTATCCTTTTTATACTTAAGAAAGGAGGGGAGCTACGACTTTATATTAATTATAGAGCGATTAATAAGATTATATAAAAAGATAGAATATTACTATTACTAATTAAAAAGATACTAAATAGACTATTTAATACCTCTATTTTTATAAAGCTAGATTTTAAGAACGCGTATTACTATATACGTATAACTAAAAATAACGAGTAGAAAACGGCTTTTTATACTAAATACGAGTAGTTCGAGTACTTAGTTATACCTTTTAAGCTAACTAACGTACCTATAACTTTTTAAGTATATATTAATAACGTTTTGAGCGGCCTAGTTAATACTATTTATATTATATACTTAGATAATATCTTAATATATAGTAATAACTACGAGGTATATAAAGAGTACGTACGTAGTATATTCTAGAAATTATAATAATAAAACCTATATTTAAATAGTAGTAAATACGAGTTCTATATATCTTATATAAAATTCTTAAGGTATATTATATTTAATAAGAACATAGAAATAGAACTAGCGCGTACTAAAGCTATAGTAAATTAACTATTACTAAAGAGAGTTAAAAATATATAAATATTCTTTAGATTTACGGGGTTTTATTATAAATTTATTAATAATTATACTAAAATAACCGTGCCTCTAATAAACTTACTAAAAAAGGTAAAGCCGGGATAGTTAGAATTATTAATACCTATTATAAAGTTATTTAAGAGGTTACTAATAGTATTTATTAACGTGCTAATACTATAATATTTTAACCCTACCCTACTTATATAATTATAAATAAATACTTTAGCCCGAGCTATTAGTATAGTAATTACGTAATTATTTAACGGTAATTAGTACTTAATTATTTATAAATCGAGGAAACTAATAAATATAGAGAGCTACTATAGTACGGGAAATACGGAGCTATTAATAATTATAAACGTACTAAAAAACTAATAATATTATTTTATTTATAGCCGGGATTAGGTCGTAGTATTTATAAATTACTTTAATTTATAGTTCCTAAATATTAAAAAGAGGCTAAACGAGAGGTAACTATACTAGCTAAACGAACTTATAATATTTAATATCGAGATTAAGTTTAGACTAAGTATTAAAAACCTAGTAAATAGATTATTATAAAGACCTAATTATAATAAAAGTAATAATAATAATAAAGTAAAAGAGCTATTATTAAGGATAAAAAAGAACTTATATAACGCTAAAAATATATAAAAACTACTTAAAGTTATAATAATAAAATATATAAAACCGAGCTACGGGAGCGGCTCCTAAGGGGAGGGAATAGTAAGCGTTCTAAAAATAATAAAACTAATAATAGTATAAAAAAGTAAGTAAAAGAGGCTAAGAGCTCTAGCTTAAGGAAGCTCTAAGGAGTATCTCGAGAGGTATAACAGGGCTATAAGCCTAGGGTATTAGAGTTATAGTATAATACTTAGGGAGCTACTTAAACCTATTATTAAGACTATAAATTATAAGCTACTCGTTCTATAGGATTTTAACATAATAAGAGTATTTAAAATAGTATTTAATAAAAAGGAGTTATTAATAATAAGTTAATTATAAGCTACTTAATAAGAGGACGTTTTTATAAAAAAGAGGTAATAAACTAAAAAGAACCGACGGCCTTACTTAGCTAAGAAGAAATAATAATAGACCTAGGTATATAACTCGAGAGGGTTATTATACTACGGTAACTACGCCTATATACTATTAAATAAAGGGCTAAAGAGGGAGGTTATTAAAGTATATTACGATATACTTACGGTAGGATATTATAATATAAAACGGATAATAGTACTACTAAAACGCTATTATTATTAAAATAGAGTAAGTAGGGATATAAAAAGTTATATTAATACTTATATAGTATATTAATAAGTAAAGCCTTATTATTATAAGCCGTATAGCTTATTACGCCCCCTACTTACTTTAGTTAGACTATAATAAGAGATATTACTAAACTTTATTACTAACTTACTTATATTAATAATACTAGTTAAGAGGCGCCTCTATAACGCAGTATTAATAATAGTAAACTAATTTACAAAGTATAGCGTTTATATTACTATAAGGACGACCCTTATAATCTAGGGATTCGTAAACCTCTTATTTATAAAAAATTTTATAAAGTTTAAAATACCTAAAGGAATCGTTTTTAATAGGGGCTCGTTATTTATAAATAAGTTTTAGATATATTTCTACTACCTCTTAGTAATAAAGAGGCGCCTTAGTATTACGTTTTATTTATAAACGGACGGCTAAATAGAATAATAAAACTAATACTTAGAGTAGTACTTTTACTATTTTTATACTTAAGACTAATTAGATTAGGTATAGCGTTTTTACTTAGCCGAGTTTATATATAATAACACTTAGTACTTAGTAATTTATAAGGCGCTTACTAAAGCCCTATTAGGGTTCTTACTTATTTATCCTATATTAATCTTAACGGGGACTTAGGATAGTATATAGAATATCTTAATTAAAAAATATACGGCCTAATTACGAGCTAATTAAGGAGCTCTATTACTCCTTATATAAAAAGTACGCAAAACGTATAAATAGTAAGTAAATAAAGCTAGGATAGATATATTATATAAAATAAGTAACTAAGTATTATTATTAAAAAAGAATATTAAGAAATAGCGTCCTAGCTAGAAGTTAGTTAATAAATATCTAGCCCTATTCGAAATTAAATTAATAATTAGAACGGTAGAGGTAACTTACTAACTAAATATACTAACGTAGTATAGAATATATAATATATTCTATATATCCCTCTTCGAGCCGTATTAATACTATAAAAAAACCCCTTAGAAGCCCTTACTTATTAGGAATATAAATAGGGAGCTATTTTATAAAATAAAAAATATTATATAATATAGAGGGCCGAAGAGGAGGCAATAATACTTAATTTAGTAAAAAAGATATAGTAGTAATAAAAATACATAGGAACTAGCTAAGTATATTAAAAACGTAGCGTTAATTAGTATATATAAAAAACGACTTTTAATTAAGTAGCGCGCCCTAGTTCTTAATAAGCTAGATAACGTAGCGAACTAGTTATTAATAATAAAAAAGGGGGTTATATAACTACGACTAAGTAATATAAACGTACTAACTACGGACCGTACCCCTAACCCTTACGACCCGCAAGAGGAGCGCCCTTAGGTATAAAAAAGCTATTATTATCCTTATTCTTAAGCTATTTATAAAAAAAGTAGTCTCTTTATTATTAGTAAATTTATAAATAGTTAGCTATATATAAAGAGCGTAAGTAAAGTAAATATACTGCGTTTAAATTATTATTTAAACGGCGTACCTTATTATAAATAGTACGTAATAGCTCGATTATAGTATTATTATAAAATAAAAATATAGCACAAGAGGAGCTTATAACTACCTCGTTATTATTACTATTAATAACGGGGATAGAACGGGCCTCTTTATTAGTACGCTTAAGCGCCTTTTGCGTATTATTAATAGTAGCTCTATAAGTTTACTAAAGCTATAAAATCATATTAATAACTTAAGTAGTAATACTTAAGTAGTAATAATAATAAAGTAATAAACCTTAAAGTTATAGATATTATTATTCAAAGCGCGAATAGTGCTCCAGAGGGTACGTATAGTAAACTCTACGGACTTAGGGACCTAAGGCGCTATTAATATAATATGTAAAAAAAGTAATAAAGTAATAATAGCGCTAAGTACTTACTATATTTTTATAAAAATAGTTCTAAGTAGCGTACTTAATATAACATAAGCTAGAGCTTAAAAAAGAGTTAAATAGGGAAGCGAGCTAAGGGTTAATAATTACTAACCTAACTAATTATAATATTCAGCTCCCGGATCGAGCGCCTTATACGTAACGTAAATAGGGTAAGGGAGCGAGCGTACTCAACTAACTATAGCCTTTTTAATATTCTTTTTTTTTTTAAATAAGAGTCTATAATAGTTAGTATTAATAACGCACGAGTAATAAAATACGTACGAGGTTAGGGCGAGTAAAGGGGATATTAGGCTTTTTAAGTAGGCCGCTACCGCCACTACTATTACTTATACCCGTAGTACTAGCGACCGTTTTATTACTAATAGTAATAATATTACGATTAAGCTAGTTAACTAGGGGCTAAGGAGCTATAGTTATATTAAAATAAAGTTAATAATAAATACGAAGCGACTTTAAAAAAAACTAACTTAGGTATAGGGAGTATATGAAAATAGGGATCTAAAATATTTTATTAGTTATAAGATCTATATAATAAGGAAATAGCGCGGACGTTAATAAAACCGAGGGACTATATATAAAAAGGATAACTATAAAAAAAAAAGGAATTTAAGAATTATAATAGCTTAGAAAGGGGTTAATATTAGTAAATAAAAGTAGGGTAATAATTACTTAAGTATTAATAAAAATAAGAACGGTCTATAAATAAGAGCGACCTAGGTATAGAATTATAGGGCTAACCGAATTTATTATTTAGAGTAAAGGGCCTATACTTAGGCTAATAAGCGCCGCTTTTACTTACTCTTATATTATATATCTAAGCGCTTTATAAATAAAAAGTTAATATAACGTATACGAACTATAAGTAGCTTTTAAAATAAAGCCTAGGGGAAGGAGTACTTTATTAAGCCTTATTAATTAGACCCTATTAGTTAAAGGATAGCTTAAGGAGTATAGAGAGGGGGACTAAGTAATAAAAGAGTAGCTTAAGTATATATAGAGCGTTAGTAATATACCTCGGGGGAAGGGTAGATTTTAGTAATTTATTTTTTAAACCTTAATAATAGTTAGCCTCTATGAGCTTCTTCTCTATGTCGAACACTTATTAATAGAGAGTTATTTTAGTAAAAGGGCTACTTAAGTCGACGTTAAAAAACTAGTTACTTAAGTAGTTTTATTAATTAGCGTAGTTTAATATAATAAACGTTAACCTTTTATAAGTAATAAAGGGCTATAATCACTCGATTCTATACGGTATTCGAGGATTACCCCTTTTTTATTTACTTTTATAAAGTTAATTAGTACGAATCCCCTATTTTATATAGTATTAAGAGGTCGTTTTTTCTACGTAGCGAGATACCTTACTAATTTATAATAATAGAATTTAATTACTAATTAGTATTAGTATTCCTATTATAAAATAATTAGTTTAAACCGTGGGTTAACGAAGAGATTAATTAAACTATATAAATTTCTATATAGGTATAAAAGGGAGGTTCTAACCGTAGGTTAGGTAGGCCGCGATAATTATAAGTAGGGGCCGTAATTGGCCCCTGTGCGGGCTGCCGTACGCCGAGGTCGAATTGGACTTCCAATCCGACATGGAAAGGCATCCCTTATCGTCGAGTTACATTCGTCCGGAACACTTAAGTGCGAGGCGCCGCCCTGATTCTCGTGGACTAGCTTGTCATTAAGAAGACAGTAAATATCTTGACCTTGTGGTGGTGATGAAGGCGAACATGCTCCTGTGAGTGCCTATCTAACAGGGCGTTATCCTCAACTCGTCTTTCTAGCGACGCGAAGAGTTTATAGGTGACATAGGAGGTAGATTCGCCTTCGAGATGCGAGGCGCAATGTCCGGGCTTGCTGTGAGGGGCTTGGCTTTAGCTATCACGTCCTTTGCGCTTCTGACGACGACCTAACCAGCCTACTAAGGACCAAGCTACGGCTGAGGATCTCCTAGTACACCTACGCAGATCACCCTGTTCATGCGATCCTCCTCACAATCCTCAGCGCAGCTATTCAAGGAACAGTACCCAGAGCGCCTCGATTCGAAACTGCCTACGAGAACGAAACAGTCCACAGGGTGATGTCAGCTGTGGTCGGTCCAGCAGGAGGTCTCAGCAAGTTCGAAAGCATAGTCCTCTCATCCACGCTCTTCGGCAACATCGCAGCAAAGGGATCCACCACAGCCATCAACTTCCAGCTCCTCCTCTCATCCTTTCCTGGAGGTCCGCAAATGTCTCTTACGACGCGTATGCGCCGATGATGGCATCAGTGGCAAGTCTCGTTGAATTCGTGACACTGCCGATTTCATTGAGAGTCTGGAGACCTTCGTCCCTCTCATTAGGTACTGGTCCGTGGCATTCCTCAACGTGAATCGTGGACCGTGGACCGTGGTGCTCGTCGACCACCTCTGGTTCCGTGACGTCAACTGCGCGAGGTAGGACCCGGACTCCTGGGACAACGCCGCGAGGCTGCCGCCAGGCGTGGCTGCGTTTGGTCGTGCTCCTCTTGCCTCGGCGTCCTCGTTCCCTGCATGGCGCAAATGTGGTGGATCGGGCCGATTGTCGAGACGGCCGGGGACATTGGAAGTTAGCTGGCGTTTGTGGTGTTTGGTTCGCTGTATTTGGCGATTGGATCGTTGGAAAGGAAGATTTTCAGGGCGACGAAGAATACCCCTGGAGAGTCGAGATGAATGGGGCCATGGCGGTGAGGTCTAACGGGCCTGCTGTGCGAGCTGCGCCGCTTGGCCCGCTGGGGAGGATAGTAGGGGTAGCAATTCTATCAAGGAATCGTCTACTGTGCAGATGGAAAGGTTCATGAGAGAGATGTAGCAAATCATTATTGGGTCCAATTCATACTTTACTGTTTGCTTGCCATAGGCAGGGAAGCACGGGCAGAAGCATATCAGGCGCAGCAATAGATCTATGCGCGTGGACACCTGCATCGCCTCTCTTCCTGTCGGATCGGAAGTCCAATTCGACCGCGGCATCCAGTCGATCGACGCAGGGGCCAATTAGGGGCCCTATTTAGGATTATCGTAGTCAGCCCAACCTGCGGTTGGAACCTCCTTTTTGCACCTAACACGCAGAAATTCATATAGTTAAATTGATCTCTTCGTCAACCCACGATCGGCAAGGTATCTCGCTACGCAGAAGAGACGACCTCCTAATACCGCACGGGATAGGAGATTCGTACTAATTAACCTTACGGAGGTAGACGAAAAAAGAGGCAATTCTTAAATACCGCATAGAATCGAGTAATCGTAGACCTTTACTACCCACGAGAGGTCGACGTTTATTATGTTAAACTACGTTAATTAATAGAACTACTTAAGTAACTAGTATTTTACTATTACCTTAAGTAGCTCTTTTTACTAAATAACTTTACTATAACTAGCCCACGATTAGAAATTAACTAACTAAATTAGTAAAAAGAATTATTAGCGAGCGATAATTATTTAATAATAATTAGGTTATAAAAAAGACTACTTAAAAAAATATAAAATAGGGTACTAAGGAGCCGTAAAAAGAAAATCTCTAAGGTATTTAACCTTATTAAGTACGAGCGATAAGTAGTATTTTTAATAAGTCCTTAAGGCCCGCGATTTTATAAAAAAAAAGGGGGGGCTTAACTTTACTAACCGTACTTAATAACTTATATAAATCCTCTATAAGCTACTTAGTATTTATATTCGATTATTTTTATAGAATATTGCCCTAGAAGAGGTAGGTTAAGGAAGGAAGCTATTTAGAAATTATAGAGAGTACGAGGTTTAGGAAGCTAGAAGTATATAAAATAGCGGAAATTAGTAACTAATAGAGATTACGAAACTAATTACTATATCTTTTTATAGTAATATAAACGTCTACTACTATTATTAAAAAAAGGGGTTACTAAAACTTACCCTTTTATCTTAAATAAAAAGGAGGTCCTAGTAGGTACGATAACTAGCGATTTAAAAAGGTAGTAATAGTTATTAAAAATAGTAAAAATAAAAGTAATAGCGAAATAATAAGAAAAAGCGGGAATCTCTTAGACCTTAATAAATTCGTTAGGTAGTAAAAGTATAGGCTTATTATAACTAACGCACAAATTAGATATATCCTTATTAAGATTAAATACGCTAGCGATTATTAATATAGGTATAAGCTAAAGTACGACCCTTAGTAAGTTAGTATAAAGAAAAAAAAGAAGAAACCCGATTTTAAATAAAATCCCGATTTTTTATAAATAAGTAAATATTAACCCGGATTATTAAGGAACGTAGATATACCGGATCGCAGATTAGCTTAATAATAAGTAAATTAACGTAGTATTAATCTATTTAACTAAGGTTTATAAGAAAAAGGGGTTATAAGAATAACTCCTATTTTACGAGATCGTAGATAACCTTAGTTACTAGCTAAACGAATAGTTTATAAAAATAAGTTTAGGAATTATAAAAGCGGTTAATAAATTCCTCTATGGGCGAGGGGTATTATTAGCGTAATTATAATCGCGAGAGCTATATAAAATCCTAATAATAACGATTATAAAAAAAGAATTTATATTATAGAACTAGGCATAAGTTAATAAGGCGTATAATCGCTTTAACAAATTTAAAAAAAAAGTAAACGATATAGATTTCCTCCTTATAATTACTAACGGTAATCTATTATTATAAAAAAATATATAAAAACAAAATATTGTACTATAAGTCCGATAATTAATAATTCCGCCTATTTCGATCTATAGCTCGTCGCCGCTACTAATCTAAAATTCGGTACTAATTGGCTAATAAAAAAAGAAATAAACGACCTAAAATTACTAATAATACGTAGTAACGCAAGGATTATATATAAATACTAAAAATCTAGTAATAAATACGAGGTAATTTATAAACCTTAAAAAGATCTTTTTAAAAAAGAAATTATACTTTAAAAAGAAGTATAAGGTTTTATAAAAAACCCTAATAATATTTTATAACTACTATAAAAAGGTCGGGATTAGAGAACACTAGTACTATTTAGTAATTAATATCGTACTTATAAATAAAGCCTCTAATTATTATTACGAAGCGGTACGTAATCTCAATTAAAATAACTTTTTTAGTATTATTAACGTAATCTAAAGCCGTTTTAAAACCTATAATAAGAATCTAAAGCTCTTATCCGAGCTATGAGTAATTTTTTTTATATTTATAACTAAGATAATAAAAAGTAAATCGCGAGTAAAAATCCTTAAAGAGCTTATTAATTGAATTAATAAGCTAATAAAAACCTAGTTAAATAAGGGGACTAATAAGTAAAAAGTCGGATATTTTTATATTATAGTTTAACGCGTATTAAAAATAAAAATAACCCTATACTAAGTACTTAAAGACTACGAGACGCTCTACTCGAAACTAAAATCTAGTTTTAATATTAAGACGAGAATACCGCGCTAAACTTATCTCTAAGTATATAACGGCCCTTACTAATAGTACTAAGTCGATCGAATATATAATAAGAAAAGAAAAGAAGCTAAGTATAGTAATTACTAATAAGGAGGACTAAATTTATTAAATAAGTAGAGATTTAACTCATAAGTAAAATAATATAAAAAACAGTACTTTATTTATAAAAAAAATAAATATTAGTTAAGTAACTACTCTAAAAAAGAACGTACTAAATTATATAAATAATATTAAAAGTCGAGGGTAGTAGAAAGTAAAACTAACCCTAATCGATTTAACTAATTTTTTATAATATATAAGGGTATATCTAGAGGTACAGAACCTAGTATAGGTAACTAAATTAACGGCCTAAAATATTTGCTAGGAGATTCGGAAGATAAGGAAGACCTTATACCCTATACTAACGAATTAGATTATAACGAAGTCGACGATATTAACTACTCTTTTTTTACCCAGTTAGCTTTCGGAGGATATATAAAAATAAACGAGTAAAAGGTAATAGAAGCTCTTAATAAGTAGGCTTTTTTCTACGGATAGTAAGGGAAGGTCCCTTAGGTAATAGATATAGAGGTGGCCGGAAAGGTAAATCTAATAATACCGGATTTACTTTTCTTAATAGCTAAAGAAAAATTAGGTACTAAGTAATTATAATAGTAGCTAGGGGGGTCCTTTTTATACTACTTAGATTACTTAAATACTAAGCTCGTATAGGTATTCTATATAAGTAAAAAGTATAGCTTAGAAACTTTCTAAGGGATTATTTTAAATACTAGGGTATTATAATAGTTAATAAAAAAAAAGGAGTAATTTTAAGCGCTATAGAGGATCGTGCTAGTAATATTTAATATATTAATAGTGGGTATTATAAAGATTAGTTTTAGCCTAGGTAAAGAAATCGTCGCCCTAAGTATAATAAAAGTCGAGACGTACTTTAGAACGATAACTTTTTATATTTTACTTATTAATACGCTATTTCTCTTATATTTAAAAAATATAAATCGACTAGGTATTATATTTAATAATACGAGGAATAAAATCTTTAATAATAAGTACTTTGAGATAGTCGAACGACGATAGGGGTACGCGTTTATAAGGCTTACTAACGATACGAAGTTAATTAATTACTTAATAAAAAGTAAGCTTAAACGATTATACTAAAGATTTAGCTACCTATTAGTTACGAGGCTATATAACTTCCTAAAGTGATTAGGTAACGATAATATTAAAATAGGGGCGCTAAAGTAGTTAATAAAAGTATATTACTAATACTAAATAAATACGTAGAGCTTATGTAGGTTTAAATTTAAATTACGTAATAAGCTTAACTTTAATTAGGAAATTATCGTTAATATCTTTTACTTAAATAATTAGCTAGTCCTATACGTAATCGATATAGCTATATCCTTTTAAATAGGGTAATTCTTTTAGGATTTATAAGTAAAAACGGTATAAGTAGCCTTATAAAAAAGCTAGATCGATATATACTAAGGTCCGCTAGATAGTATTAGAACCGACGCTAATACTAGCTTTAAGTTAGTAGAATTTAAAAAAAATACGACGGCCTACGGTATATAGCTAAAAATCGTGCTTATTAAAGCGTACTATAGTATTAAAAAGGTAAAAAGGGTATATTAGTAACTAAAAAAGGTATTTAGAATTATTAAAAAAGAAAATCCAGATTTTATTAAAAACGAATACCTCTAAATAGTACTTAAATATTATAACGATACTATAGGGCCTAACGGGCTTATACTAACGTTTTTTATATTTAGAGCATATTTAAGAACGATCTTAGCCTCGCTATTATTATTAAATATAAGCTAACGAGCCCGAGTAATTAAAAAAGTAATACGGGTACTATATAAAGTAAGCGTAAAAAAGTAAGTTAACGAGGTAATTACTATATATAATAAGCCCGATATAGGGGATAATTTAGATATATTACTAAATTCGGATATATAGGTATAGTACGAAATTACTTAATAATAAACTAGGCTATATAAATTAATCTTTATTAACGAGCGATTGTACGTAATTATAAGGGATCGTAACTAACCCCTTAAGGTATTAATTATAATAATAAGACTATATTATATAAATCTTAATAAGGTAATTTCTAACTTATAAAAAGAAGAAGAGCTAAGGGAAACTATATAACCCGTAGTAAAAGTATAAGAAATTATCCTTAATAAAATTATTATAATAGTACTAATAAATAATAAGGAAGAGGAAATCGCTAAAAGGGCACTAATACTACTAGTAAGATATTATAAAAGACCACGATAATAAGTACTAACGCGATAATTTATTACTAATAACGAGGTAATTAATACTTTTTATATAGTAAAAAAGAAAGCCGATTTCGAGCTAGTAATTAAACTATATAAGGAAGGCGTAATTATAACTATTAAAAAGCTATATAAGGAATTAGATCTAATTAAAATAGATATTCTTTATAATCGAGGGGTCTATCGATTTATCCTCTATAACCTAGAGAAGTATATAAACCTCCGCATATTTAAATTACGAATAGTTTATAAAATTAAAAAAAAAAGAACACCCTAACCGTACGAGAAGTCTAGATATATAATTTAGGGGTATAGCGACGTTAAAAAGGCAACGCTACTTATATAATCGCCTATAGTATAGCGCTATAGCTAATAATTAATAATAGTACTAATAGTATTGTTATAAAAAAAGGGGTACGAGATTTAGAACCGTAATATTACCTAGGTATATACCTAATCAGCTATAGGGCTTATAAAAAAAATCCTAGCCTATTTACTAAAAGAAATAACTAGTAAGTACTTAAAAAGTACGATTATCGAAGTACTTAAACTACTATATAGGCTCGCAAAATCGGGCACTTATTAATAAATTATATATTACGATTTTTATATTAATTAATTATCGATAGTTATATCTACGTACGACCCGTGCTTACTAATTTCTAAGTATATAGGCGATTAATTTAGAATTATTAAAATATAAACTAATAATATATTAAGCTTATCCGATATTAACTTTATAAAAAAAGAGGATAAGAAGTTTTAAAAAGCGGGCTTTATAACGAAGCTAAAAAAAGTCCTTATAATAAATAACTTATTAGCGTTTAATAATAGGATTCTTATAATTAAAAAAAAAAACCGTCGTTTTTTAATAAAAAAAGTAAGGTAAAAAAATTAGCCTCGTCGATCCGAACGTAATCAATATTAAAAAGTAATATAAGGCTAAGCTCGTGCGAGGAGTATATATTATAAGTATATACTAGCCCAAGGCGACTTTTAACTACGCTAAAATAGTATAAACTATAGAGCTAAATAAATAAAACGTCGAGGTACTTAATAAGCGGCTTAAGTAGTAGTACTCGAATCTCGATCGAGGTCTCGTTTACTACTTAATTAACCTCGTAATTAGTAAGCTCTACGTATTTATAAATAGCTTATTTATAAATAACTAGGACTTTATTTTATAATTAAAGTATATTATTATTTTTATTAATAAGAGTATGGACGAGAGCGAATTTATAATATATAATAATATAATTTACTACTCGTTAATTAAAAATAAGTAAGTAATAAGAAGTATACTAGTATTAGAAATTTATAATATAGTTAATAGCGTTAACCTCGCTTACGTAATTTTAATAACGCTAAAGAAAATTATTAATTAACTTAGCCTTTTACCGATCCTAACGATCGTCTATACGGATTCTTATTTACTATATAAATATTTTATTAAATTAAAAACTATAAAAAAAAAGAGGCTTATAATTAATATTATAACCCTTAGGTAATTATATAAAAAGCGCAAGATTCTTAAGATTTATTAGATTAATAATAATAATAACCTCGCTAACGTTTTTATAAAAGTAGTACTTAATAAGGGGTTAGAGTAATTCGTAGCTAGTAAAAAAGTTAATATACGAATAGAAAGATAGGTTATATAAAAAGAATAGAGAAAAAGAAAAAAAGGGGACGACTTAGTAAACGGGCCTAAGGTCGAATTATATTTCTAATTATAATAATTAAATTAATAAAAAAAAGAGAAAGTTAATATCGGATCGGAAGTCTAATTCGACCGCGGTATCTAGTCGATCGACGCAGGGGCTAATTAGGGGCCCTATTTAGGATTATCGTAGTTAGCCTAACCTATAGTTAGAACCTCCTTTTTGTACCTAATACGTAGAAATTTATATAGTTAAATTGATCTCTTCGTTAACCCACGGTTCGAACTAATTCCCCTGTAAGAGGGAAACCTACACTTCCCACGTTTTATTTAACGCACAGGATCTCTTGGGATGAAGGATGAGGGATCCCAGAGTGAAAAGTACAATGGGTGATTCACTCACCCGAAGTCCTCAACCTCCTGCAGCAGGCCATGCGTCCGTCTCTGGGCATGCCGCGCGTCGGGTGCCTCTAGCAAACAATTTGACATTCAGGGCGGCCTCATCCTTCCCTACGACCCTGAAACAAGGTTGCATCTGTCACAGCTTGCGTTCTTTGTTGGCAAATTCTTATCAAAGAAATGCCTTTTCCGGTCTTCCCATCCCCTTGGTACCCTCCTCGAGGCATTTTCGGGATCATCGTTGCCGGTCGAATAAGAGCACATGTAAACAGGCGGAATATTGACCATACACTGCTTCGTGGTGTTGCAGCGGCGTATGCAAGAAGGAAGCAAACAACACGTTATCGGCCGCAAGCCGTCTCGCACAAGATTGCTCATTTTGGAATGATGCCCGAGTTGGGGCATTGCAGAGAGATCTTGCACCAACCAACTGAGACGAAACTCGTCCGAAGATCTTGTACTATGTCCGACTTTTCCTTTTTCTTCATTGTCGCGGCGGCAGTGGCGGGAGTAAGATCCGGGAGAAAACGTTAGGACGACTGCAAGGAGAAGGAGAAAAGTAAAAAAGAGTTGTTTGCTTTTCGCCGCATACTGTATGCAGGACAGGACATGTCGCTCCGAGGCCACGGAAATGAAACCGCACCGCCGCTCGGTCTGTGTCACCTACTCGAACAGACGAGGTTGCATGGGATGAAATTGAGGTAGATGTAGGGAGAGAGACAGGAGGAGAACATACACATTCTCACACGAAGTAGGTGAGAAGCGCAAGATGGTTCGACCGACAATTGGCCAATGCCGCCAGGCTTCACACTCACTGAATCTCAGAGATTCATTCTCAGTCTCACCCTCACTCTTACTCTCAATCTCACCCTTTACCCTTTATCTTACTCTCACCCTTACTTTTCCTTATCCGCATTAACGACATCGAATCGCGGATGTCCCTCGGCAGTGGCTGTTTAGCAAATAGCAATCTACGCCGGTTGCGACCGAGACATGTGACGGTTCAAGTCTGACTACCTTGTGACCCTCTTTTTTTCAGATGCCAGTTGAACGTTATGAGCGCAAGTTGTCACAGCCTCTTCACTTCCATTCGACCGCGATATTGGGAGTCGTTTGTAGAGGTTGCCCGCCAGGTCGCAAGCCACTAAGGCGGGAACGGCGCTGGAGACGATCTTGTTCGAGAACCAAGTGCAAGGGATCGCGGAACCAGACCGGGACGTCGTGAAACCACGGCATTATCCTGCCTAGACGGCACTGTTGTCTGTAGTGATTCTCTCGAGTTGAGGCAGTGTTGCCACACCATACCCGGTCAACGGACTACGAACCTTCTAGCTCACCTCTCAGAAACGGCCGTTCAAATAGGGTTTCGCCTCGTCGAGAATGGTCTTGGACTATGATTGGACCATTCCGTACTCGGATGGGCGATCGTCGCGTGGTCTCGCAGATGGCTTATGCGGTTGAGACATGTGCTATCGGATAACGCCCACGCTGAGCGAATGTTGTTAGGACCGGACTGCCTGTTGCCAAGAGCATTGAGGACGTCGATAATGGGACCTGTTCTCTGGCTTGGCTTGCGGAAGCCTTTGTGGTCCATCCAACATCGCGTATTTCGTCGAAGCCTTTCCTGGTACTTGCACATTGCTGACTACCAATCTAAGGCTTTCCCGGAACTTGCGAGTGCTCGGTGGTTGGTGCTGTGATTTCTGTCCGGGATGGGCTGATGTTGACCAGGAAATCCGGGGAAGAGGAACCCTGACGCATTGCGATCTAGATTCGTTCTTCCCCGCCAAGTAAGTTGACCAACGAAAAAGCGCGCGTTGTCCCATCTGAGAGCCACTATTAGGCTGCCCAGTGCCAGCTAACTCCAAGTTGCCCCAGGCTGGCGGCGCCGCCAGTTCGAGAGCCACAGTTCGTGTCAAAGTCGGTCTCAATGGCGGCAAAGCTTATCTCGTCGACCGCTTTCCCAGCCGTCTTTCGCGCAGTGCCCTGGACGGCGGCTGTTCCCAGGACATGGGTGGGGAAACGGGCGCATCAGTCGCCAAGATCACGCCGGTCTCCTCCTTTGCTACGAGCTTTCGGTAAGAGAAGAGGCTTGTGGCTTGCACAATTCATGAAGGTGGCCTATCTAGCGAAAATCGCTCCCTTCCATTGGTTTCCGTCGGTATGGGGAGCTCGTGTTGCTCGACTCTCATCGACAAGCTCACTGCTCACAAGACCGTCTAGCTAGCTTGGGCGCCTACCAAGCTCCAACCAACGTCCACGGTGTGCTGCCCGGTCTCGGCTTCACTGGAGAATGAGAATGGCGGGAAGAAGCCCGCTGGCCCGCCATCATCCATGTCGCTGATGAAAATGAATACATACAGGCTGGGCTGGGCACTATCCACTCCAATGGAACGAGACTTGATCGCACATGACAGCGCGACAGAAGTCAAAAGCACGCGATGCCCCATTGGCCTCTTCTCTAGCACGATCTTGGCAGACCAGGAAACAGGTCTTCCCCAAGAGCCTGAAGGATCACAGATGTCGGCAAGAATTCCCCTAGTTTGGCAAAGAGCCGTAGCTTGGTTAGCTCGCCTCCACTGCCGGGCCCCTCCCAAGACTTTCCAAGACCTCGACTGAAATGGAGTCGTAAAGTAATCGGAGCGCTCTCGTCAAACTCCACGACTCCCTCTCCGTGCGGGGAAAATTGCCTAGAAACAGGATTGCGGGGGATGAAGAGAGAAAGAGGGGCGCGGCATGGGGTGTTCGTGAGAAGGCTGGTTCCCTGTCTCTGGCCAACTATCTCGCTCAATGTCCGAACTTTTTCTGTTTCTTATGCTTATTTCGTCTGGGGGCCTCCACGAATGTCGGTGGTTGAGTGGAGAGACTTGTGAGGGGAAGAGGGGGTCGCGATGATGACAAAAGGATAATGGCGGCACTGAGGAGAGAGATGATGTCGAGGGAAAAGTCCATCGAAAATTGTTAATGTTCTCACCCCTGTCTTCATGTTGCCCACCATGACCTCCAACAGGTTCCCCATCCCTTTCCCCGTATCCTCCCCCGCGCCGCGATGGCCATCAGGACAAGAAGAAGCTTGTAAGAAACTTGGGGGAGGACGGCTCGAACTTAGTGCAGCACCCGTCCTGAAGGGCTCGCATACTTCGGATACAAGGAAGCTAACGGGAAGAATCGAACATTCTATGCATTCAGCTCGACCTTCTCGTCAATCTAGCGTTTCCGTTTGGTGTTCGTGAGCCGTCCAGCACTCCTTAGCCTGCAGGGAACATCCTCTCCGTGAGTAGTGTAGCACAAACAAATGCCTCGGGTCACATACTGGGACGTGCAGGTAATGTGCTGCCAGCGAGGAGCAATGGTCTCATTCCAATAGGCCAATTTGCAATATCCTTAGGGCACACTGTCCCTCGTGTTTGCGTCTGGTGCCAGCATAAGCGCAGGCGTCTCGGGCTGGGCAGAAAAAGAAGTCGAGAGCTGCGCTCGACGAGTCATTGATGTTGCTCAAACGGCCTGGACATCGTCGACTCCAGTTGCCTCTTTCTCTACCACCTCCCATCGTCGTATTGACTACGGGCCATTCACCTGTCTGGCCTATTCTTGCTCTTCTCCGCCTTTCTCCTCCGTCTTCCTCCCATTGCGAGACCCCCATCATCAATCCTGCCCACGGCCTGCCTTCCAGACTAGCCCCAGACTCGCAAGTCTGCGGGCCAATCGCTAACAGCAAACCGCTCCGGGGTTGGCTCATGAGAAGTGCCAAGAGCTCTGGGCATGCATTGGCGGGGGCAAGGCATCGGTCGTAGGGACGAGGAAGTTGGATACCTTTCCCTAGTGTAAATGCGACTCGTAGTGTCGAGACGTCGGAGATACAAGCAGCAAGCAAAGTGCTCAACCTGAGCTCTCTGAGCTAGAGCCAGCCACTCACATCCCTAACTCAAAGCCCCCTGCCATTCTCTTCGTCTCGAAATGCAAGCCAGCTGCGCGGAAGACCACGACCAGCAACCTGCATACTGCATGGCTACGTAGTACGTACCGAAGCCCAAGGCAATAAGCCCTGCAAACCCTGCCCGCAGCTACGGATGAGGCACTCCCTGAGTCTATCATTCTCCCTACTCCCAGACTCCCAGACCTCAATCTAGCCTTAGTCCATGTCGTAGGCGGCGCGGAGGCGAAGCTATAACTAGCAGACAGGGTTTCCGGTACCGAATTTCAAGTACTCCCGTTCCCCTCCCGTCGGAAGCCCGCACGGTGAAGGCTGTTTACACAGCACTTCGGAAGAGAGGGGCGGGATCCAACGAAACCATTCAGATGGGAAGCCAATTTCGTCCTTCCCATTGGGGTATGCGATGTATAGAGTGTGAGTGTGAGTGGATCGGGGGTAGCACTCGGCGGCCACGGAGGGTCCCGGGCATGGCAGGACTGTCGTTGAATAAGAGAGGGAGACGAGACGGCCGCCTACATCCCATGTTGTCGTCGAATTTATAAGAAGCAGCGCTCAAGGTTTCATCCCACGTTGGCTTCGGATCTACCCCTCAAGCTCATCCAGGTTGTTTTGGGACACATCTTCTCTCTGTGTGTATTTCTCTCTCCCACTTAACCTCTCCATCTCCTTTCAACGCTTCCCGTTTGCCGCGTTCCACCACATCTCGAGTCTTGCTCAACCTCTCTCCTCATCCCCTCTCATCCTGAGCTTCGGTTACTGGTGAATACACCTGAGTAACCCGACCAATTAAGCGAGCCACGTACCAGATCTCGTGCGCCTGCCTTTCCGACGGATTCTACCTCTCTTGATTGAGAGTTCTTTTTTTTTTCTACCATCAAAAGGCAAAAGGGAAGCAAACTTTTCTGCGGGATCCCACACACAAACCTCGGAAAAGCGACACACCTAGTTCCAACGCGCTCGCGCGCATACGCAAATCTCATTCGCACATCGAACACCTTTCCCGCTACCCACAACCGTCGTTCCAATACCGTAGCCATGGATCGCCACGGGAAGAAAGATCACGAGCTCGCCGAGAGCTCGGATGAGAAGCCAATCGACTCTCAGCTCGAGCAGGCGCAGATGCTTGCTGATCTACCCGATCCCGACGCCGGAAAGTCTGCAGAGGAGCGTGCCGCCATTGTACGTGTGCTCCCTCACCCGGCTTATGAGTGATGAGGTCGTAAAGCCTTCACTCCCCTCTCCACGCTTCATTAAAGACGACGAAAGAAATAAGTCCACTCATGCTAACTCATCTTTTCTTTCTAGGACAAGAAGCTCATGTGGAAGGTCGACCTTTGGCTGGTCCCCTGGCTATCCCTCCTTGTAAGACATGATCTTCCCTCTCACTCACTTCTCCTAGAATCTCAGCGCATGAGCTGCTGCGCGCGCATAATACGATTGACGATATACTAATTTCATATTTCTTCGTAGTACCTCCTCTCCTTCCTCGACCGAACCAATATTGGCAATGCGCGTCTCGCCGGCATGGAGGATGACCTCAAGATGAGCGGCACCGACTACAACATGTCGCTCACCATCTTCTTCATCAGCTACGCCGTCTTCGAGCCCGCCACCAATGCACTGCTCAAGCGCCTCACACCCCGCATCTTCTTCACTGGAATCATCATCGTCTGGGGCATGATCATGACGCTCATGGGTCTGTGCACCAACTTTTCCGGTCTCCTTGCGGCCCGCTGGTTCCTCGGTATCGCTGAGGCTGGTCTCTTCCCTGGTAAGCTCGCTATTTCATCATGATCTCACAGGAACCTATGGTTGTCAGATTTCAGAGGCTAATATGAGACACTAGGTGTCAACTACTACCTCTCCTGTTGGTACAAGGGATCCGAAATCGGTGTTCGCTCTGCCGTCTTCTTCTCCGCCGCCGCTCTGGCCGGTTCCTTTGGCGGTCTCCTCGCCGCAGCCATCGCCAAGATGGACGACATCGGCGGCAAGCCCGGCTGGGCCTGGATCTTCATCATTGAGGGTCTGGCCACCGTAGTTGTCGGAATTTTCTGCTGGTGGATGGTGTTCGACTGGCCCGAGGGCGCCCGATTCCTGACTCCCGACGAGCGTATCCGCGTCCAGCGCCGCCTCATCGCCGACAAGCAGGGCCGCACCGCCGAGGACTTTGACAAGCGCCACATCTACGCTGCCATGACGGATTGGAAGACGTACGGCTACATGGTCATCTACATGGGCTGCCTCGTGCCCCTCTATGCCTTCTCCCTCTTCCTGCCTACTATTCTCCGTGGCATGGGTCACCAAGGCACCAAGGCCCAGCTGCTTTCCGTTCCGCCTTACGCCGTTGCTGCCGCTCTCACCGTCACTGTTGGTATCATTGCCGATAAGACCCGCTGGCGTGGATACTGCAACGTCGCGACTGTCACTATTGGTATTGTCGGATTCGTCATGCTCATCTCCACGACCAACCCCAAGGTCCAGTACGCTGGAACCTTCCTCGGCGCCGCTGGTATCTACCCGACTATCTCAAACACTCTCTCCTGGGTCATCAACAACACCGAGGGTTCTCTCAAGCGCGCCTTCGTCCTCGGCATGGTTGTCGGATGGGGTAACCTCAACGGTGTTGTCTCCTCCAACATTTACATCAAAGCTGAATCCCCTCGTTACCTCACCGGCCACGGTGTTGTCTTGGGCTACCAGATTTTGTTCCTCCTCGGTGGATCTATCTTCATGCACTTCGCACTTAGAGTCTCCAATAGCCGCCGCAGAGCAGGCAAGATGGATGCTCAGTGGGCTGGTATGACTGATGAGCAGAGATGGGTTGCTGGAGACAAGCGCCCCGACTTTATGTACACACTATAGGTGCTATGCGGTGCTTTGATTTACTCTTACAGCTATAGAAATTGGGTCAAAAGGAGTAAGCCCTCTTCAAAGATCGTGTTACATAGTGCCTCTAAAGCGCTTTTTCCTTGTACATTCTTACTCATGCAAAGTCAATGATACGAACTACCCATTAGGCTTTGATTCTTCCTCTCCCTTTTTACCACCAATTGTGAGGAACATTGTTTCGTTTGTGCATACTACTGTTGCACAGACCGATCCGATTGGATTGCTCGACGCCCTCGGGTAGAGAGAAAGGGAATGGTATTGGGGTCTATGTAGTACCCTGGATTGCTATAGCTCTTCTGGCTCAAGGACCGTCGCTGTCCGAGTCTAACTCAACGAAGGGCCCAGCGAAAGAAGACAGTATATCAACAGCATTGGGTACTTCCACTTCGTTCTGACGTTGAGTGTTGGCCATTCTTCGAGACACTTCATCGGCCCACTCACTTTCAATGAATGTCGTAAGCGCAACGTACGTTCCTGCTGGGGTCAACCCAATTCCGCAATGTAAGTCCTCAAGTTCCCGATCAGGTTGAACCAGGAATGTCATTCCTGATCGATCGAATGACGTTCTTAGTTCAACCCTCTGATGCGTCGGCCACAACACCTTGCCTCCGTGTATCATACGTCTTTCGAGGATCAAGCAGTCATACATGGGATTCTGATCTGCTGGGAGAGAGAGTCTGAACTGCCATTTCCCACGAGGAGGCATGAGGAGGTCAAGGAAGTCGTAGGTTACGCCGCAGTCCAGCCATGTTTGTCGCAGTGGGCGCGACTCGGTATCCCAGAAGGGATCGCAGACTATTTTGAATCTGTTCGTGCCGTCTGTCTCGAAGGAATGGTATCTGGATCGTCTCCATCCTCCGCCCTGTAATAACGTCGTCAATGAGATGAAGGTAGGGTAACGGGGATTCCTTGATTGTTTTGGCCTACCGTGTTCGCTAAAACCACTTTTGCAAAGTGGTCCCATGCTTCATCGCCGCCGCCGCCACGGCCTCTCGTCACTTGGATGCCAAAGGCAGCCCCATCATCAATGTACTCCTTGATCATTCGAGTCTTGGCTGTTGCTAATGCTGCTCCCTTCGCAATATTGAAAGACCTGCTACTGGTTAGGTACGGGGAAAACGATGCAACAATGGACTGCTAGCAATTTCTTCTGCCTGGCGGGATGGCAAATGACTTACTCGTACGGGAACTCCGACACTGAGATTTCATCCAAGAAGATTGGAGAAGGGAGCTTTGAGCTGTTGAACACTTTCTGGACTGTAGCTTTCAACAACGTCTTGACGAACTGGTTTTTCGCACTCCCGCCAGATACAACAACACGCCCATTGACACCTCGGTGAGACTGAATAAGCCGAGCTGTCTCTCTTATGCCCCTTTCTGCCTCCTGGAACGGCTCTCTGAAAACCCTCCTGAAAAACTCGAAAGTCTGCAGAGCCGGGATATTGACGTGGAAATACTGGGAATCTGAAGAGTAATCTCTCGGTTTGCGTATGGTTAAATTCATGGCCCATGAACTCTCCTCGGTGCCAAAGGTGTTGACCACGAGCTGCGCCCGAAATTCTTTCAGAATTGCATTTCGAAGCAGTTGTGTGACGTGGGCACTATCAACATTGCCCTCATTCGATGTGGTGTGGTCAATACAGAATTCGCTGACGTCTGCCTCCCACATGGCTGTGCCACCAACCTTTCCTGTTGTCAAACAAATCGTTAGTCTGCCAATCCTGGATTGTCATTCTCAGAAGCAACAATGCTTTTCGGGATTGCTGAGCTTACCAGATGGTTCACCAACCCTGAAAAACGCCGTCTTGTCGTTGCTTCTCCTCACAAAGAAAATGCACCCATTCTTTCCAAGCATGTCGATTAGCTTTGAACATAATCTAGTTGCGGTAAGAGGACTTACCATGCTATGTCCACCAAAGTCGAGAAAGAGAACGTATTGGCTCTCGTCTCTGCCAAGTATTCTATCTGCGATGTCGCTATCCTGACAAACAAAATGGGCAATTGCCTCGACTTCCGTATGGAAATGGACATGTTCGGGCTGGAACTCCCAAGAGGAAAGGAAGCCGGAATTACTCCTGATAACTTCCGCGTATCTTTCGTGCTCTTCTAGAGTCCAGTGAGCAGGAACCGACAAGCCAAAGTCGACAATCTTCAAAGGTACTTTCTTCTGGCATTCCTGCTCCAGTCGTAGAAACACAGCTCTCAAGATTGCTTCGACGCCCTGCTCTCCTCGTGTCTCGAAGTTAGGATTGTTGACATTTCTCGCGGCTTCTGCTCGGAGAGGGTTCTCCCCATCAATACCTCTCCCATTGCCCAGGAAGAACTTGGCCGAGACTTGCGTGGTAGAGGGACTGAGATCATCGCCAGTATAGACTTCTCCAGGCTCTGAGGTGTTGATGTAGCCGTTGAAGGCGCCTTTCTCGTATCGGCTCCCGTCTTGGGTTGCCCTCGCCTCTGGATTACTTAACACCTTCAGCTGCAAGTTGTGCAAGAAGCAGATCACCAATCGAACAGAGGTACTGCCCCAATCCAATGCCACAATTCTTTCGCATTCAGTCAGATGGTGAATGCCAAAGTTGAACGATAGTGAAAGGGATAACTCACATTTCCTCGTATCTAGACATTGTAAGACTTCCTCAAACGGACTCGCCCTGGGATTTGAGCTTATCTCTGGAGAAACACGGGCAGGACACTGATTAAGTATTTGACAATGACACAAGGGAGAGGACTGGGAAAGGTCAAGATATATGAATGCCCATAACTCAATATCCGGTCAAGAACCCAGCCATCTTGGTCGACTAGGCTCAGACAACAATCTACCGAAACTCCCATGTCAATAAATTCCACTTAATCTCAGGGCTCCAGGGCACATTTGCGATGAATTGGGTGCGTCTGCCCGTATGTTGATGGAGCAGAAGGCATCCCAAGTGGGAATCCATGGGTATTGTAGGGAACGAAGTTCGAGTGATTTGAAAGACAGGTTGGGACGAAAAATCACGCACAAAGCGGAGAAGTTGTCCCAGGGTCAGAAAGGCTGTTTATGGTAAAGCTACGTTTCGTCCTCTTGTACCTATGTACTACATCGTCCCGCTTAAGGTAAGCTATGGAAACTCAAGAAGAGTCTCGGCGTACTCGGTTACTGCCCGTATCGCCCGAAGTGGGTTCATGCACTGCCTTGTATCAGGCACTTTCTGGTGTACCGTTATCGAACAAGCTTTTTCTAGCATGTAACTGTCCTTCCTCGCCAGCAGTAGGAACCGTATACCACCCCTCGCCTTGAAAATCTCGCGAGAGAGATCTCCTGTTGCGAACCAAATTCATCACTATGAAGCTACCCGTATCCCAGCATCCAAGATAACATCTCGATAATATTCCCGATGATGTCGAGTCCAGCGTATCAGTTCGACCCAGAGTCGAAGCAAATCAAAGTCGACTTGCAACTCTTGAAACACGAGACGGGAAAGCAGCTACAACAAAGACTGTACCATCTTGTGGAGGCTCATGAAAACGATAGGAAAGACATTCTTGCCCGTTTCCTGACTAAGGCGGCGTTGACATACCCTGGAAACTTTCAGAAGCTCCGGCACGAGATCGAACATGAGTTCGAATGTTACGTCGCTTCGATCCGGTATGGTCAAGGAAATTCGAGTTCTTTATCTTTCACAAGCAAGCCATCACCACCACCTTGGAATCCGGACATCGATTTTGCGCGCCTATTTAGCTCAGTAGAGCCTGATGCATCGAATGAAGTGAGTATCGTGGACTTTCTCGCCGTGCGATACAACTGACACTTTCGATGCTGAATCTGCAGGAAGCCGCATCATCAAAAGAAGCCATTCTCAGCTACAACGATTCAACTCCAAGTGCCGATTCCTCACGCGAAGCCTCAGACTTTTCAAGCACCGGACTCTTTCCGCCCTCCTCATCGCGTCGCGTTCGGGGCCAGCAAAAACAAAATCGACGAGCTGAAGAGGGTGGCCCGTCAGTTCGCAGGAGGATATCAGCGCCTAGAAGCAGAACTATAAAGACAAGTGTGGCCACAAGGTACTGTCATCGGAATCCAAGCATGGCCTTTAGCTATGACTTGGGGGGTGGTAGTGAGTACTACATCTTACACTGCCCGAATGTGTCTTCGGGCTGCAAGTTTGCGTTGTCAAGTCATCCCTTCACCACCGGGCTAGCTCCGCAACACTTTATGGAGTGCGGTATCTCTTTTCAGGACGACACGGACATCGTCCGGCGTTTTGCGCTCCGACGTAAGCATTCCCCAGAACACGCTTTCATTTTCACCGGTCCAGTCCTGAAAGTCAACGACTTGATGGACGCTGACGCTCTTAGTCGAACGACAACGATCTCCTGAGAAGAAGGTATCCTCCGGATGGGTGGCTCAATATAATCGTGAGGTTGAGCGTCTTGTCTCTTAGCAGGCTGCTGAAGATTCAAAACCAGTATGAGACACATTGGGTGAGGCGCCGAGGGCCCCTGATTCTTCGCGTTGTTCATGTTAGAGTGACCCCGAATGGGAGGCTTTAGTGCAGCTGCATAAATAAATATCTGCTTTTCTCTAGGTCCTGCTCATGCTAGACTGCCGGGTTCTCCGCGGGATAACTGGGATTCTAAGTGGTCACGCCTACCTTCCCACCATCAAGACTCTTTCCATTGAAGTCGTGAATGTGATTTCCGCTTCTCCCCATCCACACCCTGTGATATGAGGAAGAGAAGAAATTCAGGTGAGCATGCTTGAGTGATTTTGCCACCTTCTTGGAAGCAATGTTTCTGTCTAAAGTGTGGTACGTGGAGGTACATGACTACATGTGTCATGGATCCATCGCATGGGATGACGACAATGCCATGAGCAGACAGGCAGCAGCTAGAGAAGCCAGTGTGAACCAGTAAGGAAACGAGCACAGTGCCACTTGAAGGGTACCGAGAAAGGACTTCCAAGTGACTTGCCTGTAACTTCAGTTATGGTAAATCAGGTCCCGCTGCCGAACTGATCAATGGTGCTGTTATGTTTTGAAACCTCTTCATCTACCAGCCAGGTAGGGACCACAACTGAGACTGACGTATTGCTAGTGGCTCCGCTTGTGTTGTCGACAGCATCCGGCATGAGCCATCAAATAGAGTCAGAGCCGCTGAGATTATATGTAAGTGCCGTCATGTGCCAAAGCTGTGGATACCCTTTAGTCTTCGTCGATGGTCTCAAGAAGTTTTCCGCTGGGAATTGGAGATTGCTGGGACATCGACTTTTTCATGGAGACTGAACGTCCATGTTCACAGAAGCAATCTGTATTTTGACGCAAAGGGGTTTCCCGGCACGTCTGGACAAAGTGACATGAACAATACGACGCGGACCAAGAAGGGACCAGGAGGTAAGAGTTCTGGTGTTTGCAGACCATATCAAGCCTAGTGGAGCAGAGAAAGGGGTATTCAGCGGTAGGGTTTGATTGAAAGCCTATCCATGCCACTGCGGGCTCAATATTGCCATGCGGGTACACGCTTAAACGCCTACCTCCTAATGTTCACTCGAAGTTCTACTCCTGTCCTGGAACAAGCACCCCCTGGCATACCTTTCCGATAAGTAACATCTAATATGTCTCGGCATCAATTTTGCAGAGAACTCGACCCTCCTTGAGGCGACCTGTGAAAAGTTTTCCAATCTCGACATAAATTAACTGAGGTGGTTCTCATTATCCTTGTGCTGGGCGATGTCAAAAATACAGGCATTGCGATTGGCTTTAACACCCTTGCAGAGCTATTGCTGATCGGGAACTCCGATACGCTCTACCGAGAAATAGGTGTAGATACATGTATCCGAGGTGCCATCGACGATCAATGTTTGGGATCAAATGTACGAATCCCATCGATTTTGATCGCCCCCACGACGGCTTGTGAACCGGCTACGTCAACACCTGGGGCATTCCGACCAGAAAATTGCTCGGCGACACCAAATATTGTCAGCACCTTTGAGCCATCCCCTTTCCATCCCTACGTTACATGTGCCGTCCACCTCACCGACTTTAGGGGTGCAACGGATCGAGGGACGGGTGTTATGAGACGTTTTTCCTCGCCCTCGTAGGCGGTGGAACGACTATCCTTTCGAGACCTGCGACCTCAGGTCAGAGTACCTCGGGATACACGTACTAAGACAGTCTCAAAATGTTGCCGAGCCCAGTCCAAGGGTACTTGTGCGTGTTCGTGTCTGCTCTTTGACCGAAGGAGTATCCCTGGGGCCCGAGCTAGCCTAGCACACAATCACTTCTGAGCTGAAAATACTCCCTGTTCTCTGTTTTAGGGAGAGCCCCCAAAAAGATGCAGACTATTTGCCTTCAGCTTAATACTCCTCGATGCTCCATATCGTATGCGCTGCGAGAAAACTCTGCAGCCGTACAGGTTCCGCTCGTCTGTGGCTCTGAGGCAGTTTGACGACTTTTTGCACACTTTGAATTTAGGCGTTTTGGAACCATCAAGTTTCATACGAAAGCGCTCGTCACCTCTACTATGTTCACATATGTAAGTTAAAGGTGGTCGAAGAAAAAAGAATTTGAACTCAACTTGGGTCATGGGACAGCAAGCTCTGTCAGAAGCAACCCAATCCACAATCTCATGGAGGTGGCTTGGCCGGGTGAGACCCGATAGAGTTTGCAGACCGTGAGAAATCAGAGCACTCATCCAGACCCAACGACAGAGAACATGGTATAGTTCAGGTTTTCAATCATCAGAGGTGGGCCTTGATATGCACAGAAGTCTTGTGAACATCATTGAGCCACCCTACCTCATCAATCCCAGGGGTTTTTCTGATGGGCTTGGGCAGGCTAAATTCGCAAGGTTATCCAAGACGGGAAGACTGAAATGAATACCACTGAATCTGGTGCCTGGAAGAAGAGTCTGATGAGCTTCGGGGGTGCATTCTCCAAGAAGCAACCCGTCAAAGGGGCATCAGTTGTACGCCCCAGCATCTAGCTTTCCTTGTCATTGGCAGTTCAGTGGTGCCGAGGCCGCCCATGCCGCACCACGTCTCAAGCATCGTGAATCTCCAGAGTCACTAGCTACTCAGCAGGGTTAAGATTTACTTGCACCCTACTGCTGAAACAACTGGCTGACAAGGTACTCGCATAGTCAGGCGAAGTCGTCAATAGCGGCTTATTTGGTTGCAACGCAACTGACCGAAGGCCCACCATTGCTTCTTACTGGGTGATGTAATGAGGCAATTCCTTTGCATTCTTATAATAGTTCCACATTCTCTGTTATCTCAGTGCTCTACGGGATTCTGGGAGAAGCAGTGGCGTTGTTCAACGCTCGTCCTGGCTGCCTCTCATCATCTTTGGTCTCTCTCTGGCCTCATTTCTCTCTTCTCTGAGGTTTCGGAGGTTTCCTTTCTCTTTCCACGCAAAAGTGATTTCCGCGTTATCGTGATGGCTTCAACCATCCATAGCCTTACCGCACGTCACGTGACCTCCGTTACATAATCACCGAGGCCCACTTCGCTTGCACCCTCTATATCAGAGCGTGCTTCGCGCCTATTCTCTATTTCCAATAGATCATCCGTTCTCTTACACACGTCGATACCCCTATTGTGACCATACGACAGTTATAAGCCCTTTGCCTCTACTAGTTAGTGTGTAACTCTGGAAAGTCCAGCTTACGTAAGCACCACCTATACTAAGGGTCACGGGTTCGAATCCCGTCTAGTTAAATCTTTTCAAAAAGAAAAGTGCGTCAGACGCCCACTAAGCAGCTAATAGTAAGTAAGTCCCTAGTTAGCTAGTAAGTAGTGAGCAGACTAGAGAGCAATAGCATACTAGCAGATCTCCAGCCGAGCTGTAAATCTAGGGGGGTGTGTGGTAAATAAGGCGTAATTGCTAGCCGGCAATTACGGTTCCGTTTTTGTACGACACGCGTAGAACTTCAATGCAAGTAGACGGACATCAGGTTCCGGACTACCGAGCAAGACCTGTGACAATTTGACTCCGGAGCGTGCAACACAGTTCGTGTACTCGCATCATTAGCTTCTCCAGTGGCGTCAATGATCCAGCACTTGGTCTCCACTAGACTCAGTAAAATGACTGATCTCAACCTTGCTACGAAACACCCATCACATTCCCTCCTCGAAAGAAACAATTTTCAGGTAACTACGTTACATTTTTTTCAAGTAGACCAAACTAAAGTCAGATCCCTACTTGCTTATAGTTGATCTCAGCCATCGTCCTCGGAGTCTGCAATGGAGCCCTTTCCCCAAAAAAGGTTGTCAAGCACAAGACGCCCTGAACGAGAAGACGCATGAAGCGTATCAGGCACAATGTCAGACCGTACCAAGAGAACAGGCTCATCAGGCTCATCATCACTCTTGCTACCTGCAACAGTGATTGCTTCTTCGACGACATGAGCAGAGGCAAGCACGCTCGCCGAACTCTGAGACCGGTACATCCGAGCTCTTCTGGGCTCAGCGGGGTGACCTGGTGGTTTGAGTTCCGGGAGGTGTCCCGATGGTTTCTGTCTTGGCTGAACGCCGGACGCTTCGCACCCGACTCCACTCTTCTGGCCATCCTGTGATGTCTCCCGCTTCCGCTTTCGAGTCGTCACAGTCGCGCTCGAATTTGATGATTCAGTCGTAGGTTCTCTCGGACATGGCATAATTTCCCCTGATTCTGTGACCAAGAGACCGAACCCCTCATCGTCTGCATCTGTCTTGATAAGACAGCAGCAGTACGACGGGTCGTAGTAGAGTGGCAACTCTAAAGTCGGGGCCTGACGGTAGACTTTTTGTCCATTGTGCCCCATATAATCTCTTGCAACGATGAGGCGCACGTCATCGCCTTTGGCCACAATATCGAGGGTAAACTGCCAATAACCTCTGGATGGTTGAGGAAGTTCAATGATATCGCAGCAGGCTGCGAAACGAAGATGCTGCTCCTTCTCCTGCAGGAATGGATCGCAGATAATCTTGATTCTTGCTTTGCCGTTGCACCACTTTTTCCATGGACGCGATCCCAACTGTGGTTGCATCAGCTTCGTCAAAATTTGTAACAATGAGACCACTATCGCAAGATATGGCCGTAGAAAACAAATCACTCACAGAGTCCAGGGAGACTTCGACCTCTTCTTCCCACCCGTGTGTTGGTGCGTAACCCCCTCGTTGAAAACCATATGCCGCGCCACGGGCAATGGCTTGTTGCACTGACATAAAGTTTGCAGTAGCTATCGCTGCCCCCTTGGAGATGTTCCACGAGCTAAGGCACCAGCATTTGTCAGATTCTTCCAGACAAATGATCATCAAACAAGCTTGTTTTCTGGGCGTAGGATGACTTACTCTTCCCTCCCAAGATTCTCATATAAGCAGTACGGCTCCGGGATCTTGTGACTTTTGCATTTCAATTTCAGTCGGGCTTGGATAACGGAATTCTTCCCACTACCCCCTGACAAAACAATCTTGACTTGAGAGCTCAGGGACGCTGCCTCGGCTATTTTCTTTTCGGCGAGCAAAATTGGCTGTTTCAAGGCATCCCAGAAACAGCGCTCGGCTTGGGGTTTCCCGAGCTCCACGCAGTACTTTTTCATGTTATTGCGAGTGTCCTCGCTGTTCAGACGCATCGGCTCAATTTCCCCTGTCTCAAACTTCTTGATTTCCCGGTGGAATTGTTCAAGGAGATTTGCGCGTTGGCGAGGTGGTAATTCGGACTTTTGAAACGTCGACACGTAATACCGACAGAAACTGCTGACCTGCTGCTCCCATCTTTGGGTACCCCCGAAAGCGGCTTTGGAGTAGTAGTCAGATATTTCACATATCAAGATGAAAATCGATAATCAAACTCACAAAAGGTTTCACCGACTCTGTGGTAGCTCAGCTTGTCGTTGTCACTTTTCTGCACATCAAACATGCAACCGTTCTGCAGATGGTCAGCTTTATGACGATACGGTTATGCAATGAAGGTGCTGGTAAAACCTCACCATGGTGTAGCCCCCAAAGTCTAGAAAGACGAGAAGCATGGAAGTATGTGGCGGTGGGATGATATCGACAATGAGTGGCCGTGACCAGAACAACATGTGCGCCGATGCTAGGCTCTCGACATGAAAGCTGATTGGGGCTTCCGGCTTGATTGAGGTTGAAAATTCAGGCATGATCTTTCGAAGGAGCTTTTCGTATCTGGTCCTTTCTTCGAGCCTCCAATGAGCAGGGTAGGACAGCCCAATCTCGTCAATATAGAAAAGGCGGCCCTGCAAATCGTTTCGGCCGTCGCAAAACCTCTCAATCTGAGTAAAGACTGTCTCGACGATCTCTTCCATCCCACGATGAACTAATTTCCACGTCGAGTGTGCTTCCAAACTCTTTAGCGAGACATCAACCATGTCAATTCCAGTCTCTGGAGACTGAGAGAAAAACGGCTTCGACGGCACCGGGTCACGGCCTGCGTCGAGAGCCTCGCCTGTATATACCTTCCCAATACCGTCCAGATATATTGCCGAGTTGAATGCGCCTTTCTGATAATGCTCGTCGTGGGCCGGTGTTGAACGACTGTTCCAGATTGCGTGTGCCGTAAGTGTGTCTCGGGGTAAGATACTAGCACGAATTGCGCTGCTTCCCCAGTCCAATCCTAAGATTCTTAAACAGGGTCTCGGTATCAGCAAAGAGTGAAATCTCGGTGAGTTTCACCGGAGTCCAAGACTCACGAAGCCTGTCTGTTCGGCCGAAGCATTTTTGGAGAACAGCCGACGAAGAAACGCTCGGGAAAAGAGACAAGACACGGTATGTGGTGACCTGAAGGTGTAGAAGGGAGAACTGATTTGGACTCTCGGCAAGATAAGTAGTCGAACATATCTTTCAGCGGTCCTCCCAAAACTTCATAACCAAGTGGGAGAAGAGAGGCACCTTCAGTATTTACTAGGTAGACGTGGAAACCCACAATACACAGCCTCCTCGTGAGCAGGCATACGATTCTACTATCCGAGAGGTTCCTCGCCCATATCGGGCCTGCGATGCTGGATCCGCCGGACCCTGCCCGTCGGCCTCTCCTACTGCATCAGAACCCCGGGCGTGCCGCCACATACCAAGGTAAATCAAGGTATTATGCTGCCAACTGTTCTGCCACTAGGTGATTGCTCACTGCTCCGCCACTGCTTGCGACACAGGCACTTTCGACCGTAGAAACAACTGCGGTCATAAGGATGGATACAATAGATTGAGTTTCGGCCGAACGTAACTGCAATGGGAAAGTGAATGACGGCTGCGTCCAGTAGATAACTGGAACTATTGCCTGTAGCCAAACCATGGCATGATGAACGGGGATAGCTACCTAACGGTGTGTGTATAGCCAATACCGAACACTGGTGCATGGTTCATACGGCGAGGATGAATATCGCAAGGGGACTGAGGGTGTATGTATGCGGTACTTGTGAATACATTTACCAAGTGCGGATAGCATCGAATGTGGATAACCGTGGTTCACACTGTGCCCAAATGCCCACCAGTCATGAAGCAACAACAATGCGCTCAACTGTGATTATCCCTTGTCGACGACTTTGCTTGCGCTTTGCATGTGGCCACAAGGGCAGCAACCATCCAGGGCTTGGGATTGCCGAAGTATAGCTGCTGAGGCCGGAACGCGAGATGCGGGCGTCCCTAGTTTGCCTGCAAGTGGGTATCTCATTTCGTTGCTAGAATTTTGAGGGCCTCGTGGACCTCCGCACCAGGATGCGGCCGTTTTCGTGGGGGCCATGTGCTGGCGAAGAGGTTTTCCTGCTTATCCTTTTAGGTTGACTTCCCTATCTTTTGGTCACCATCCTTTCTTATAAGAGAGACGTTAAAGCCGCAGGGGATCACAGGATAGCTCATATCTATCACTGACCGGATAACACGCAACAACGTCTTTCTAGACAAAGCCAGTCTTTACATAATAAGCGTCCCGATTGCCGAGGAGCCTTGGAACGTTTCTGAGGAAGCAGCAGTGGCAGTCAGCAAAAACATTCGCCAACTTAAGGAAAACCTTCAAAGTCAGTTCCGGACCGAATTCAACCGTGTTTTAGATAGCTATCGAGTTTTCAGAGAGAGATGTCTAGAAACACTTCTAGCGGAAATGCCTCTCAAACACGCATCCGAAAAAAGACCAGTGTCAGATTAAAAATCCAATTCGACCTCGGCATACGGCCGAGGCTGCGCAGGGGCCAACGAGGGGCCCTATTTACGATTACTATAGACTACCTAACCTATAGTTAGAACCTCCTTTTTATACCTTATATAGTATATTAAAATAGTTTAATTAACTTACTTTATTAACTTACAGTTCGAACTAATTAACAAATATCCCTATAATAAGGATATTAATATTAATTAGTAATTAATTCTTATTATTATAAATTAATAAAATATTTAGTATAAAAGAGGCGACCTTTTTAAATAGAACGTAATAAAAAAATCGTATTACTTAACTTTATAAAAAGTAAGTAATAAGACGTAGAATCTTTATAATAAACGAAGTAGAGGAATCGTAGCCCTTAATTACTTATAGAAGGCCGACGTTTATTATATTAAAATAACCCTTAAAGATTAATAAAAATATTGAGGCGACCGAGCTACCGTCGTTAAACTTATATAATCCCTCTTTATTAATTAACTTATTTATAGCCGGCCCGCAATTAGAAATTAATTAAATTAATTAATTAATTAATAAAAAGAACTAATTACGTAACTACTTACTTAATTAATTAGTACGACGAACGAGTTTAAGAAGTATAATATAAAAGAGTATTATACGATTAAGGAAGAAGGATCCTTAAGTATAGGGCGTACTAAGAGGTATAAGTATTATAAGACTAGGAGATTTATAATATATAAAAAGGTTTATTATAACGAGGGCTTTATGGATACGACTTTAAAGCCCGTAATGTAAATAATCACCTCATAGCCCTCTTAACTATCCTCTAGATATTACTTAAAAATATAATATAAAGAGCGGTATGATGAGGAAAAAAGAGATTTAGAAATTATAATAAACGTAATTTATAAATTATAAGTATTACGAGTATTAGAGAGTAGCTTAGTAAGGAGGCTACTATTTTTAAAAAGACCCTCTCGCAGCCTCTTATTAAAATTACGATTATTATAATAAAAAAAGAATATTTTAAAAGGCCGCTAAGAAGCTCCCTTTTTATACTACTAGTTCTTAATATAAAAATTACTAATTTTAAAAAAGTAAGAAGTAAACTACTGACTAGTAATAATTTATTTAATAAACGTATACGCCTCTCGGGTTTTAACTTAAAAAAAACGCTACGTAATCGAAACGTCGTTAGGTTATTTATAAATTTATTTTTAATATTAATTAATTAAGTAATTAAAAAAGACTATTAAAATAGTATTTAATTAAGAGGACTAAGAGTAAATAGTAATAAAGCTTAGTATAAGGAAATAAGAAGAAGTAAAAAGGTCCTAGATTTTAATAAATTTAATAACTAATAATAGTACGCTATTACTAAGGCTAATAAGTAGTTTTAAAACGACCTTATTAAAATTAAATACGCCAGTTATTATAAATTAAAGTACGAGTTAGGGAATAACGAGGAGCGAGTTAGTTTATAATTAAAAAAAAAGAATTCTTATATTATATAAATAAATAAAAATCTAATTAAAATATTAAGGAAAGTAGGTATATAGAGATTTTAATAACCCTAACGGTAAGTAAATCGACGTAATATTAATTTATTTTATAAAAATATACGCTTAAAAGGGGCTTAAGGGATAACCCCTATTTTATAAGATTACTAATAACCTAAATAACTAAAAAAATAAGTAGTTTATAAGTACTAATCTAAACGTAGTAAAAAGGGTTATTAAATTCTTCTACTATCGAAATATTTTATTAGCTTAGGTAATAAGATAAAGAACTTATAAAACGCTCGTTATTATAGTTATTATTAACGAATTTATATTATAAAATTAGAATTAAGTTAACTAAGTAATAGCGAAATATAATAACTTTAATAAAAGGGTAAACTAAGTAGAATTTTTATTAAAAATTATTAATGATAATATACTAGTACTTATTATAGTAAGAGCTATAGAGATTATATAAAAAGAGAGGCTATTAACGATCTTATTAATCTTAGTAACTAGCTTAGTAGTATTACTAATACGTAGCTTATTACTTATTAATTAGAGAGGTATACGATTAACTATATAGAGTTAATATGACTATATTAATATACGAGGAATACGTAAAGAGACCGACTTAATAGTTATTATTATAAAGTAATTTACTAACTTTATAAAGATCTTTTTTAAAGAGAAATTATACTTAGGAAGGAAATACGAGGTTTTATAAAAAACCCTTATAGTCTTTTATAAATATTACGAAAAAGTTAGAATCTAAAAATAATAATACTACTTAGTAATTAATATCGTATTAATTAGTAAGGCTATGGATTATTATTATAAAGTAGTACGTATTATTAACTAAACCGACTTTTTAAATATAGTTAACGTAATTCGAAGTCGCTTTAAGACTTAAAATAGGAGCTTAGAGTTCTTATTTAAGCTAAGGGTATTATTATTCGGGTCTATAACTAGAATAATAAAAAGAAAGTCGAGGCTAGAGATCCTCGAGGAACTTATTAATCGTATTAATAAGTTAATAAAAACATAGCTAAATAAGGGGATAAATAAATAGAAAGTTAGGTATTTTTATACTACTATATAAAGAGTCCTAGAAATAAAAGTAATTTTATATTAACTATTTAAATATTATAAAACCTTTTACTCGAGGCTAAGGTCTAGCTTTAATATTAAAATAAGGATACCTTAATAAACGTACTTATAATTATATAACGGCCCTTATTAATAGTACTAAGTCGACCGTATATATAAAAATAAAAAGAGAGACGCTAAGTATAGTAATTACTAAGCTAAAGAAATAGACTTTTTAGTTAGTTACTAATTAGATTTAAAATAGGGGTAATAAAAAGGGAAGTGTTTTATATATAAAAAGGACGGCTATTAGTTAAGTAATTATTTTAAAAAAGAGCGTACTAAGTCGTACGAGTAGTATAAAAAGTTAAGAGTAATAAATAATAAAACTAACCCTTATTAATTTAACTAATTCCTTATTATATATAAAAGTAGATTTAAAAGTATAATTAATAGCTTAGAGGATCTATATATAATAAGAAATTCGGAAAATAAAAAAGATCTTACCCCGTATACTAACGAAGTAAATTTTAGTAAAATCGACGAAATTAACTACTCTTTTTTTACCCTATTAGCCTCTAGAAAATATACGAGGCTAAATAAATAAAAAGTAATAAAAGCTCTTAATAAATAGGCTTTTATTTATAAATATGAAAAAAGATCTTTTAAATAATAAATATAAATAAATAAATAAATCTAATAGCGCCGAACCCTATTTTATTAACGTTTAAAAAAAAATTAGTACCTCTTTTAATACCTAAAGAGAAATAGGGTACTAAGTAATTTTAAAAATACCTATAGGGCTCTTTTTTATACTCCCTAAATTACTTAAATACTAAGCTTATATAAGTATTTTATATTAGCGAACGATATAGCTTAGATATTTTCTAAGGGATTATCTTAAATATAGGGGTATTATAATAATTAATTAGAAATAAAAAGTAATTTTACGTACTCTAAAAAGTAGCCCTAGTTAAGTTAAATATATTAATAATAGGTATTATAAGGATTAGCTTCGGCCTAAATAAAAAAATATATACTTTAAATATAATAAAAGTTAATATATACTTAAGTACGATAGTCTTTTATATCCTATTTATTAATATACTATTTTTATTATACTTAAAAGATATAGATTAGTTAAGTATCGTATTTAATAATATAAAAAATAGATTATTAAATAGTAAATAGTTTATACTTATTAAAAAGCGATAAAAGTATATATTTATAAAGCTCGAATTAAATATTAAATTTATTAACTATTTTATAAAGAGAGAGCTTAAGCGATTATATAAACGCTTTAGCTACTTATTAATTATAAGGCTATATAACCTTTTTAAATAATTAGAAAATAATATAAAAATAGGAGCTCTAGAGTATTTAATAAAACTATATTACTAATACTAAATAAACGCCCAGAGCCCGCGCAAATTTAAGTTTAAATTATATAACGAGCTTAACTTTAACTAAGAGATTATTATTAATATTTTTTATTTAAATAATCGCTTAGTACTATATATTATTAACGAGGCTATATTATTTTAAAAAAGCTAATTCCTTGGGGACTTATTTATTAAAACTATTTAGTTAATATTAAAAAGAGCATAGATCGATATATACTAAAGGTTATTAAATAGGATTAGGACCGATATAAGTATAAGCTTTAAGTTAGCGGAGTTTAAAAATAATATTACTATATATAGTATATAATTAAAAATCGTACTTATTAAAGTATATTATAGTATTAATAAAATAAAAAGAGCTTATTAGTAGTTAAAAAGAGTATTTAAAATTATTTATAACGAGTACTCTAATACTTTAAATAAAGAGTGTTTTTAAATAGTATTTAAGTACTATAATAATACTATAGGCCTAAAGGGACTAGTTTTAATACTTCTTATATTTAGAGTATATTCAAAAATAATAATAGCCTCGCTATTATTACTAAACGTAGCCTAGCGAGCTTAGGTAATTAATAAAGTAATAAAAGTACTCTAAGAGATAAATATAAAGTGCTAAATTAATAAGGTTATTATTACTTATAATAAGTTAAATATAAACTTTAACCTCGATATATTATTAAATTCGAACGTTAGGGTCTAGAAGAAAACTACCAAATAGTAATTAAGCTTATATAAATTAATTTTAGTTAACGAACGTTTATATATTATTATTAAAAACTAAGACTAATTATTTAAAATATTAATTAAAATAATACGACCGTACTATACCGATCTTAGTAAGGAGATATTAACTTAAGAAAAAGAAAAAGAGCTAGGGGAATCCTCTTAGTAATATAAAGAGGAGTAAGGGATTATCTTTAACAAAATTATCGTAATAAAATAAATAAATAATAATAACGAGGAAGAGGTAATACTTATACTATTAAAACGTATAAAAAGACCTAGATAAAGGGTACTATTTTAATAATTTATTATTAATAACGCTATAATTAATATATTCTATACGGTAAAAAAAAAGGTCGATTTTATACTTATAACTTAATTATAAAAAAATAGTATAATTATAATAACTAAGAGACCTTTTAAGGGATTAGACTTAGTAAAAGTAGAGATATTACGTAATCGAGGGGTCTATTAATTTATCCTCTACGATCTAATTAAATACGCAAATTTATATATTTTTAAATTGCGTATAGTTTAAGAGATAAAAAGGAAGGGTACCCTATAGCTATATAAAAAATCGAGGTACGTTATATAAGGGTATAATAACGTCGAGAAAGTAATACTACTTACTTAGTTGCTTATAGTTTAACGCTATAACTAGTGCTCTATAATAATATTAATAATATTATTATAATAAAAAGGATACTAAATCTAGAGTTATAATATTACGTAAGCGTATACCTAATTAGTAACTAGGCTTATAAAAAAGATCCTTACTTACTTCCTAAAGGAGATAACTAGTAAGTACTTAAAAAGTACGATTATTAAAGTACTTAAGCCGTTATATAGCCTTATTAAATCAGGTACTTATTAATAAATAACGTACTACGGTTTTTATATTAACTAATTCCTAATAATTATATTAATATACGATCCCTACTTCTTAATCTCTATATATGTAAACGACCCCTTTAGTATTATTAAAATATAAATAAATAATACCCTAGGTTTATTAAATATTAAGTTTATAAAAAAGGAGGATAAGGAGCTTTATAAAGCTAAATTTATAGCTAAATTAAAGGAGATCTTAATATTAAAATCCTTATTTATATTTAATAGAGGGATTTTAATAATTAAGAGGGATAATATAATATTTTAATAAAAGGGGTAAAATAAAAAGATTACTCTCGTTAACTAAGAATCCCTTAATTATAAAAAGTAATATAGGGCTAAGCTCGCCCAAGGAGTATATATTACGAGTATTTATTAACCTAAGGCTACTTTTAACTATACTAGAGCTACGTAAGTTATAAAGCTTATAAAGAGCGACTTTAATACTCTTAATTAATAATTATAATAGTAATAAGAATACTATAACCGAGGTCTCGTTTATTAACTTCTTAAGCTTATTTTAATAAAGCTCTACATATTTATTAATAAATTATTTATAAATAATAACGACCTAACTTTATAATTAGGATATATTATTATCCTTATTAATAAAAAGCTTAATAAGAATAAATTTATAATCTAAAGTAATATTATTTACTATTTATTAATAAAAAGTAAGTAAGTAATACGTAAAGTACTTATATTTAAAGTTTATAATATAGTTAATAATATTAACTTTACTTATATAATTTTAACTATACTTAAGAGGATTATGGATTAACTTAACTTTTTTACGATCTTTATAATTATTTATATTGATTCGTACTTATTATATAAGTACCTTATTAAGCTAGGTATTATAAAAAAAAAGAGGTTTATAATAAATATTATAGCCCTTAGGTAGTTATACGAACGACGAGAGATCCTTAAGATCTATTAAATTCATAATAATAATAACCTTACTAACGCTTTTATAAAAATAGTACTTAATAAGGAATTAAAATAATTTATTAGCGAGAGAAAAGTAATAATACGAATAGAGGGATAAGTTATATAAAAAGAGTAAAAAAAAAGAATAAAAAAAGATAACTTAATAAATAGGCCCGAGGTTAAATTAAATTTTTAAGTATAATAATAGTAATAATAATAAAAATAGTAATTAGATTAATAAAAAAAAAGTTAATATTAGATTAAAAATTTAATTCGATCTTAATATATAGCTAAGGCTACGTAGGGGCTAACGAGGGGCCCTATTTATAATTATTATAAACTACTTAACTTATAGTTAAAACCTCCTTTTTATACCTTACGTAATATATTAAAATAGTTTAATTAACTTACTTTATTAACCCACGGTTCGAACTAATCGACTAATATCCCTATAATAGGGATACTAACAACCAGGGATCATTGCACAAATCAGAAGGGAGTTTCCCTGTCATATCAGTAATTTTCTATACGATAATATCGCAGGAATATCGTTCACTGCCTTCGAATATGCAGCCATCAAATCGGAACCCTTCACGGTGCCACCTGAGCTCCTTTCCTTGTGCCTCCCGCCTGCTCCGGACCCTGCTTCCACGGGCCTGCTACCTACTCCGCATTCCGATTTCATTTCACGTAAGAAATGCAACGACGAGAAGACTATGAGCGCGAATTATGTCGCAAAGATTCGGCCCAAAAGCTTCGTTTTCCTTTACACGGTGAATGGAGCGATGAGTTGCTGGATTTTGACCTGCCCGAGGCAAAATTGTCAGAACCGCGAATTTTTCAGAGACCCGATCACCAGCGGGGATGCAAAAGCACACCTCGACCAGTGTCAAGTCTCATTCAAAAATGAGGAGGATATGGTCAGAAAATATGGCACGAAGGGTAAGTGATGCTCAATGCTGTCGCTTCTTCGTCTTTTTGGAACAAGTGGCTGACATGCCTGCCTGAAAGTTGTACCCCATCGACGTGACTCTCGGGATAAGCCGGTCAGCCTCCAATGGATAGCGAGGCACAACAGGAAGGTCAGAAAGGAAGGATTTCGCACGACCAGAGGGGGTAAACATGGCGGCAGAAACGCGACTCCACTAAACGCGGATGAGTATGTATATCAAGAATCTGACTAGAGGTTCTTAGTAGAAGGGACTCAATTTTGCACAGGAATGCGCCGGTTGTTTCCCTGACCGCTGGGAACGAGACACAGATACGCAGAGCAGCGCTCTAGCTATGGGTTGACTACCTTACGCAGTGAGCGAACAGCAATCCATTCGAATGCGGAGCAAGTAACATAGACCAATAACAGTGAGATTAAAGCTGATTTGGTCGCCTCACATATTTGGAGGGCTTCCTGTGCTGCCAAGGAGGCCGTAGTTGAAATCGTCACTCGCGAATGCAGAATGCTCGGCGTGAAAGAGGCCATCAGAGGATGTCTCTCCATCTGGTGCGGGTGATCAATCCCTGATCACGACTCTCTTGACGCCACATCTCCTCTTCTATGCCATTTGGCAGCCAATGTACTTTTCCTTGACATCTCGGTTGCCATGTTAGCACTTGATCCCTTCGAGCTGACCCACGTTCCCCCACGGAGTTCCTTCATATCATGGCAGGAGACAGAGTCATGGCAAGTAAATGGCAACAGAGACGTGCGTACACAGGCGTGGGTGTAGCTAGGGATAAGACGATGGCTAGCAGCGCTAGCACGTGCAGACACAGAATATGACGATGACAGGGGACTGTTCGTTTCAGGCCCTCATGATGAAGTTGAACTCTATCTACTCATACGACTCGACCATATGACGGAATAAATCAGGACACATTCCATTGGAAGCTCTTGGGGCAGCTTATGGTCACGTCTTCTTGTTGGCGGTAGCGGTCGGGAGATCATGTGGTTGATGCGCTGTTCGCTCTCCTAAGAGTGATAAGCTTCCTGCCGCAGTTCCATGACCACCGCGACGTAAGGTAGAAAAGGTGCAGGCTACACCCCCACGGTTCCAAGCACTCCGCTTATGCTTCAGTGGCATGTCCGCCCCCTAAACCATAAGCCCTTCTGCCAGCGCTGCGCATCAACTCTTGGTCATCGAGCAATGGCCTACAGTGATCATATTGGCTCAATGCCCTGCATAACGAGCCACTCGCCCTCGCAGGGTAGATATATTTTAAGACAAGCGTCGCAAAGAGGCATTGGTTCGGACCCCTGACCAAACGCAGGTCAGCGATGGCAAGAAGCATACCACATAACGTAGTTCTGTCCTCAGGTATGGCTCAAGGCAAAGTCGCTCTCGAGCTTTCTGAGATGTAACCAGACTCACTATGCCCCTCAAAGGAGCGTAAGGGGGCTATGGGATCGTCAAGATCTTCCAAGTTGAGCCTACCCACGTAGCGTCATCTCGTATACCGCGACGACCAAATGTATTGGGGTTTTTTTACTTGTCTCCATTGCCTCGTTCCGCGATGACGAGTAGTAAGAAGATTTGAGTGTTGTTCAGTGAGGGCCAATACATCTCCTCTAACACCATATCTCTCACCCGCCATACGAAGTGATTCGTTGCTCCCGCTGCAGTAAAACATCTTCGGATAAGTAGTGGAGTCAAACTGGATGTTATAAGAAGTATACAATAAAGAGGGATTTGGCCTCTTATGAGAGAGACATTTGCGAGGCTCTCCAGGAACATCGCCTTCGGAACGTACCCCAGCTGAGAGTTGGATGGAGCAAAGTCAAGCCCTAATGTATGGTGGAAGGTCCGCGCACTGTAGTAGGCTGTCGGGGCTACTTGGTGCGTCAACTGCGGAATAACGGCGGTACATTCGTTCGTTAGTTTTCTACAATTTTGCTGTTAAATAATTTTAAAATCAAGGGAGAAAAGAAACGTAGAGTCGAAATAACCTTTGATTAGCTATTCCCCTTCACAAGAGCAAGTAGTCAAATACTCTTGCTGTTTCGCAGTTGATGGGGTATGAGCTGGCAGTATTCGGACTTGGCGGCTGGTCTGACGGTCAGCAGGCCGAGTACGTGCCGGCAAGGCGGCACGCCTCACACCGCAGCTCAAACTTGTTCCTCCCGGGTGTCTGACACAATTAGAATGAGGTTTGCTATCCGGGCAGTAATCCACTTTTTGAACCAATCAGAGCTTGCCGTCTAAACTCTAAACTTTTTTACCCCGCTGCACCTGCCCACGGGCCACCCGGCGCAGTTGCGTAAAGTAGTCGCAATTGCCTACGGTCGTAATTACCTACGGTCGCAATTGCTTACTTAATTATCTACTTACTTACCTACTTAATTACTTATCTAATTGTCTGTTTTAATAGGTAATTGTAACCGTAGGTAATTACGACCGTACGTGCCTGCGGCTGCCTTACGTAACTGCGCCGGGTGGCCCGTGGGCAGGTGTAGCGGATACGGGTGTGGGGTCGTGGCCCGAGCTCTGTAGCTGTAAGCCCTTATTGGTCCAAAAGGTGGATTACTGCCCGCATAGCAAAACTCATTAGAATAGGAGGACCTTGCAGAATTCACAGTCTTATCTCGTGCTATTTTGACTTATCGGCATTCAGAACTTATTTTGATAGACATCGTCCTGCATGTGGCACCATACTCGGACTGCATCCATCCATCTATCTATCCATAGGATACTCGAGGCGTTGGGAGTCAACCCGCGTGGCGTCGTGGTGAACGAGGGGATCAAGAGGAGTGGATTCCGGGGCGTCGTGAATGTGCTCGAGGTCGGGGGGCGGGAGAGCGATGTGAAGAAGAATCAGCAG